>APFE030727966.1:24618-51326 GCA_000404065.3 Pinus taeda | reverse complement strand
TCCTTTACATTACACAAATGAACAATTCTTGGATGATACAAAATGAAAAGACCCCCTTTCTATATATAGGAGTCTAAGTGGTAATTATATAATTAGAGCCTACATAACAATAATAATGTAAGGGCACAATAATAACAATAGTGGGCTTCTATGGGGCACAATAGTAACAATATGGGTGCTACATGGGTACATCAATATAATAAGTGGGTTGTACTAATAACAATAAGGGGTTACTCTAGTAGTATAGGGGCCTAACACTATACACATCAACTCGTCAAAGTACATGTCCAACTCCAGTCAGACTTGGTTCTTTGTCTTCGCCTCAATGAGTGTGCCAATAGATGGGATCGCATGCATGCACAGAGTGACACTCATGCTCTTGAACTACCGTGCATGTGATCGACAACACTACTCATCCTGTCTGCTCCGTGCTAGTTGCTTGGATGGGTCTATAACCTATATAGGTGCAGTTTCATCAATTTGTGCATGTTGTGCCTCCTGTTGTACTTGTTCTTGTTGTGCTTCCTTCTCTCTTCTGTGCAGCTCCTGTTGTTCCCTTAATTTTCGTTTCAAATCTTGCAAATCCTTTTCTATTTCCTCCATCTACTATTTATCTCTTTTCCTTTGCGCAATCCTCATGTGACACTGTCACCTCATAGCCTCAATGTCCAAAGTTGGTTTCATCACGAGTGGATCTGCTTTTAACTTGTAGCTTTGCTCCATCTCTGTGCTATAAATAACCTTACTCTAGCATTTATCGCGTGCAGGTCTGCTACCCTCTACTGTTGTTGATGGTGTTGCTCACTGTGATGCCACTGCCATTTCATCTTGATATCCTTGTCTATGAATAGCTTGGTGTCTTCATAAATAGGCAAGATCATAGACACTTGCTCAATTTCATCCCCAGTTGCGGCATCAATGGTGTCCTTTAACTCTACTCTCCTGGAGGCCATTGTACCTGTGTTGCTGAGAGGTAGACGAACACCTATGGTACTTGGAGACATAACAACACTCATGGCAAGGAATCTATCAGTTGAAAGCCAAAACAAACTCGAGGACTAACTTGCAACATACCTGTGTGACTGCTTGTGAAGATTGCGCAATTTCCACTGGGACGCTGGGAGATTGACTACCAAATTGCACAAGGCATAGTCTGGGCTATCAAGAGGCTGACTGATAGCTGGAACTACACAATGCACAGTTTCAATCAGTAAGGGCATGCAAACCTAGAAAACTGCATTGTGCAGTTTCTGGGGCCAGTTGGGCACTACCTCCTAGAATTGAGAAGAGCAAGCCTGGGGGTCAGTGCTGGCTAGTTTTGTGCATTTATGGGAGGATGGTAGATCCTTCATTCTCAGGGATGCACATTACTGGTTGGGCAAGGCAAGTTCTGGGCCAAGGTAGCCTAGATCCACTGACGGGTGGTTGAAAACATGAGAAGGTTTGAATGCATGGCGAAATTGAGTGTAAGCAAGAGTGAATGATCATGCATGCACATAGTGAGTGTAAGATTCATAAAACAGGAAAGCGAGCATGTGTGTGAAGCCAGTCACCAAAATGACAACCGTTAGTGCATAAGCAGTGTCATGGATGTGACAACAGTGAGATGCAAAGGAAAACTGAAACAGTGCTTCTAGAGGCTAACATACAACAAAACGATAGTAAGCATTCATTGAAACCAAGTAGACAACACTCACACAATCCAAAATACAAAATGTGCTAGAAAAGCAGCAAAAGACATGAAAAGCAGACTTACCCAAAAAATCTGAGTCGAATGTGCCAAAGACTCCTAGATGTGATGTTGGATGTTAGAGCTCCAAGATCGATGTGAGGAATGAGCTATGCAACATTGAATGAATGAGTTTTGATAAGATCGAGGTTATGACATGCACACCACAAATCTAGGAAACAACGACACTTGGTGGGAGGTTTCCAAAATGGCTTTTTCATGTAACCTCTAGCTGCTAAAAATGGATCCCTAAATTCTAGGGATTCTTTTTTCTTTTGTTTTTTCAGGAAAACAAGCCCATGCATGCAAATCAGGATTACTCAGTCTTGGAGGGAACCATTCAACCTGAAAGCACTTGTAGCAGTCTGCAAGTGTGTGGATGAGATTTGCGCAGTTTTTGGGCTGAGCAAGACTACCTGTCCCTCATGCACTGCACAATTTTTGGACTGAAGCCCTGGGTGTCAGTTAGAACTACGCAATTCCTGAGCTGAAGCATGGTTTTAGGCTACACTGCACAATTTTCAAGGGGAAGGTTGCCTGGCTGAACTTTTTGGAGCCCAACAAGCAACCCAATAGAATTGTGCAATTTCTAAAGGGAAGGTTGGTTCCCTTCTAGAGTTGCACAATTCTCGGGGGGAGAATCTCGACCAGAAAATTGCCTAAGTCTGGAATGATAGCCTGCGGTGAGAGGAAAACAAGTTGACATGCATAGGCTGGCAGACCACTGAAACTTAGTTGAAGCCTAAGTACTTTGGACAGTACAAGACATGATGCTAAGGATGGATGGTAGGGAGGCTCTGGTAGGGTGGTTGTAGCCACTACAACACAAGCTTAAGGTCGTCAATCAAAAGGGACTTCTAGGTTTGCTGGTATTGAATGACAAGTTAATGACGTTGCTTGATTACACTCAGAAATTGATGGCTATTGGCATGGACAACACCAAATTTCAGGAATAAAGGGAACTATAATAGGAAAAGCTTTCTTACATGCATTAGAATTTGATTTCTACATACAACATGAAGTAAAATACATTTTAATTACCAAGCCCACCTTTCCCAAATATACAGAGGTAAAAGAAATTTACAGGAAGTTACTCAAATTGTCAATTCCAAGTGAAGAAAGGTAGGAAAAGCTATGTGAGTTACTTGAGTAAACAATCAATTCTTCTCTAGCTAGTAGGATAGATAGCGCAACAAAAGTCAAAGGCCACCTCAACACAGATTCCACAACTATAGTACAAACAACCCAAGCAGTTTAAATTTTCCTATATTTTTGTGATTAGAGATATGTTCAGTTTAGAAATTCCTAATTACATCTTCTTCACTTTTGACATGATATTTTGTAAATAAACTTATAAATACCTCTCCTTTCGAAGTATTATGGGTTGTTTTTTTTGTACAGAAGAAAGTTATTGTATATTTTCAAGCCTCAATGGACTTATCAGTAATACAAAAAGCTCTTTCATAGGATTCTCGTGTCAGATTGTTGGTGAAGTGCCTCTATCATTTTATGCATTTATATTTCTTTGTTTACCATACACATTTGTTTCTTAATCTGAATTATTCAATAGAAAGTTGAAGAACAAAATTTGTTTAGATGTACACTCTAATTCTGGGTTTGAATAATTTTAATGTTTTCAATTGATATTAAGTAAAAATTCTTAATTTCTCTTTACTTAATTGAATTCCTTTCACGTAAAATTAAAGAATCCAATTAGTTTGGCTATCTCACCCTGTGAAATATATCTATAAAATACTGAAATAGATCCATGCTTTAAGGAACAGAATCCATATCCCAATGGTAATATAGACATCAACCAACCACACAATTCAAACCAATTCACAAACCAAACCTTAAAATTCATAACTAGCCTAAGATCTAAAAATAAACAAATCGAAATTTTACAGAGAGATCCCTCTCTGAAGGTAGCAGGGCTAGATCCAAGCTTCCAAAGTGGTTTTGTGGTTACCTTTGTAGTTTCTGTAGCAACCTTAGAAATTACAGAGTGCTAACATTTTGGCGACCATACTGGGGAATAGAACAAACTTTCATTTTTACAATATTGATTTCCCTAGTTCGAAAAACTTTATTTCGGGAAAAATAATGTTCAAAATTTCAGAAATAAAGGTTTATAGGTTGTATACTATGTAAATAATCAAGTTGTTTGTTTAACGTTTAAGATCTGGCTCCAAAAGGAGTTCACACTAGATCACATCCTAATCCTGAACCCACCAAGGTCTTAGATGAACTTGAAAATTTGATAAGGAAAATAAGTTTTGTTGAAAGTCAAGGAAGTAATAGTCCCCTATCTAGGGAAAATTCTCTTCCAAAAAAGTTTTTCACTGTACAAGATATTTAGTTTAACTTTCCATTTAAACATATTTTGTTTAGGACTAAGTCTGAAAGTTTTGTGGATGAAACAATAATTGATCAATCCTTACTACAACCCTATATATCTGCAGGTCAAACTGTTGAACCAGATTTTGATCAACAAACCCTCCAAAACTTTGATAAGTTACAAGATCTAGTATCGATACTTGATCAAGCTATACATGAAGCCTATATTCAACAATTTTTTGAACTTTCTACCCTGATTGTTGCAACATCTTCTATTTCCTCTCAATTTGTTCATCCTGCGTCAATTAGTCCCACCCTTTCCATAATCTCCACTACTTCTCCAATAGTATCACAGATATGACTCAACCTATTTTAGGAACTCCTACATCTATACCTCCCATAAGAACACATATTATTCAACCCAACATGGTTGCTCATTATACTCCCTTAGTCTTACCTGGGAAATTGTATCCTAAGCCCCAATATTATCAAACTAGAATTCCTCAATTTGATGCCACTAGTGCCATCACTTCCCAACAACATGTAGATAAAATGAATGATTTCTTTGATCTTCAGGAGGTGGATGAAAGTGATGTAAAGATGAAACTTTTTGCCCAAAGTTTTGGTGGAGAGGTAAGAAAATGGTTCAAAAATTTAATAGCAGCTAGTATAGCTAATCTTGATGCCTTTCATCAAGCTTTCTTAAATAGGTGGGAAACCAAAAAGAATCCTCTTAAAATTCAGAATGAATATAAAAATTTAAAAAGAGGACCTAATGAGACCGTAGAAGAATATTGTGATAGGTTTAATAAATTTTATAAATCAACTGTTATTAAGCCCCCCATGGTTTGGCCCTTATCCATTTCCCTGAACTACTTGATGTGGACATGGCATATCAGTTAAGAGAGAGAGGCGCAACTACTTTAGAGGAAATGAAAGCTAATTCCCTTAAAGTCTAGGCTAATTTATTAGCCAAAAAATAAAAATTAAAAACTGAAATAAGGGTTACTATCAAAGAGGAACCTTCCTCCTCCTCTCCATTTGATTATAAAATAGATAATCTACTTAGAACCGTGGAGAGGATGATGGATATGATAAGTATAACTGATATGACTCCTCCTAGAAAAAGCCAACCTACTCCCCAAAATAGGAATCCTAATTTTAGGAGAGATCCACCCCAGATCAAACAAAGGGAACAAAGAGGTCCAAATCAGCAAGTCATACCTCCATTTCAAGAGAATTATACAGATGAGGAGGGATAATTAGCTAAAGACTTGAATGATACTCAAATCAATTTAATGGGAGTAAATGACACTGACTCTACATTTCTTACTCAAGAGGAACAATACATTTTCCTACCTTCACAAGATGAAGTAGATCTCTAGGAATTTGAAGATTGTAAGAAAGGTTTCAGAAATGCAATTATGGAAGTCGATAGGCAATATAATGTAAGGAGTAGGAAAACAATCTATAATCCTATTAAAAAGAATGTTGATACTCCTAATAAAAAGGCAGCTGATACCCCTGCTAAGAAAAATCTTGACATTCTAGCTAAAAAGAATGCAGATGTTCCAACCCAAAAAAAAAAAGTACTGTCTTCAAAGCAACTCAAACCGATAGTCCCTCTACTAGCCAACAAAAAGATATTTCCCAAAAGGATGTTGCTAAGAAACAAGATTCCCTCAATCTAAATAAAACGCAAACATCATTCAGTATAGAACATGAATTGGAGAAACTTAAAATATCAATTCCTTTAACAGAACTTATGAATAAAACTGCATACAAATCACAAGTGATGAAAACTTTAACTATAGAGGAAGATACAAATACAATGAATGTATCTCATGATCAACCGGAAATACTATTTGGGCCTGAAGTTGATGGAAAACTCCAAGATGGAGATGTGTCTCCATTTTACATCAATTTAAACATTCATGATAAAATTTTACACAATGCAATGCTTGACTCAAGGGCCTCTCGCAATCTCATGCCTAAGGTTGTCATGGAGAAATTGGGACTGGATATTACTAGAAGATACAAAGATTTGTATTCTTTTAATTCAAGTAAAGTAAAATGCCTAGGTCTCATTAAGGATTTATGTGTCAATTTAGCACAAATACTAGCCAAGAGCGTTGTCTCAGACATAGTTGTTGCTAACATACCTCCTAAATACGACATGTTACTGTCTCGCTCATGGGGAGCTAAACTCTAAGGGACCCTTCAAATGGATATGACCTATGCTACCATTCTAGTGTTTGGTCAGTAGAGAAGACTATATAGGGAAAAACTAATGAAATTTATGGTTACCAGTCAAGATAAACTCCACAATTATCCCTTATATTCAGTCCATTCAGACCTGGATTCTATAATTTTATCCAATGGTGGAAACATACATGAACAAATTTCCAATGCAGAAACTGATTTGTGTGAGATTGAGGAATGGAAAATAGATGTGATGGAACATGATAAACAAAATGAAGCTTTGTGGAATTTAGGTTTTGATGGGGATGTCAGTAAAGAAGGATCAAGGGTAGGTGTATGGGTTTCAAATTCACAAACTCATCACTCAGAAGGCCATTCATATAAGTGAAACTTTCAATGTACTAACAACATAGCTAAATATGAAGCCTTAATTTTAGGGTTACAACTTTAAAGAATCTAGGTGCCAAGAGAATTTCAATTCATGGAGACTCTGAACTAATAATAAAATAGATTAAAGGGGAATACTCTGCCAAACACCCAAGGTTGAGGGCCTATAGGAATGTTGTTTTGGATTTTCTTGAATCTTTGATTGAGTATAACTTGTCTGTGGTTCCCAAAGGTCAAAACGTCCTACTTGATAGTCTAGCTACTTCAACTAGTACCTATAAAATGCCATATCATCCTAGTCACCAATATACTGTTGAAATAAAAAATAGACCAACTGTACCAGACAATATCAGATACTGGCAAGTCTTTGGAAACAATGAATAGATTGAAAGTTTAATACAATCAAAAGATGAGTTTGAGTGTGCTAATATAGATGTAGATGTTGACATAGAAGATAGTGTACATAACAGTGTGACTAAATTAGAATTGAAAGAAACTGATCAAGGAAAAGAAGAATCAGAAATTTATAATTGAAAGACAATGTTTTGCCTAGAGGGTTAGTCCCCTTAGAGGACTTGTTTGATTTTAATGACGTAGCCAAAAAGCTTAAAATCAAACCTACTAAAGCTGAAGTTGAATAATTTAACATAGGAACTAAACAAGAACCCAAGATGATTAAATTATCCAAATCCATACCCCCGGCTGAAAAGAAAAGGTACATAAACTTGTCCAAAGAATTCATAGATGTGTTTTCATGGAGTTATGAAGATTTGAAATCTTATGACACCAGCATTATACAACATCATATTCCCTTAAAAGAAGACCAAAAGCCTTTTAAACATAAAATTGGGAGGATCAACCCAATGTTGATGCCTCTAATTGAAAAGGAGGTCAAAAGGATGTACAATGCCAAGATCATTGTAGCATTGAGATATTCTAAGTGGGTATCAAACTTAGTTCCAACTAGGAAAAAGACTGGAGAAATTAGACTTTGTATTGATTTCCAAAATCTTAATAAAGCCTCCTTGAAGGATAACTACCCTTTGCCTAAGATGGATCACATTTTGCAGAAGGTGGTTGGATCTAGTAGAATTTCTTTATTAGATAGTTTTTTTGGTTAC
Organism: Pinus taeda; assembly: GCA_000404065.3. Taxonomy (NCBI): domain Eukaryota; kingdom Viridiplantae; phylum Streptophyta; class Pinopsida; order Pinales; family Pinaceae; genus Pinus; species Pinus taeda. The sequence goes on along the minus strand of APFE030727966.1, from coordinate 43,550 downwards.
AATCGAGTCCTAGTGCATCCTAAAGACCAAGAAAAGATATCATTTACTACACCTTGGGGCACTTTCATGTATGTGAATATGCCTTTTGGCCTAATGAATGCTGGTGCTACATTTCAAAGAGAAATGGGCTTTACCTTTGCAGATGAAATGGGCATATTCATAGTCATATATCTTGATGATATCACTTTTTTTTCAAAAACAGAAGAAGAGAAATTTCTTCACCTAAGAAGGGTCTTTGAAAAATGTAGGATATTTGGTATTTCCCTAAACCCAAAGAAAACATTGTTTGGCTTAAAAGAAGGAAAAATGCTAGGGCATATCATTTCAAAAGAGGGAATCCGAAGAGACCCTAGTAGAATTGAAGCTATTTTAAAAATAAATCCCCCTAGAAATGTAAAGGAATTCAAATCTTTCATTGGCCAAATCAATTTTCTAAGGAGATTTATTCCTAATCTAGCAGAGCTTCTAAGAAATAAGAAAAATATGTTGAGAAAAGACACTAAGGTAAAGTGGAACAATGAGGCCAAACAATCATTTGATAAGGTAAAATGAGCCTTAACCCAAGCTCTTGTGTCGATTAGCCCTGATTTCACAAATGATTTTCTGATTTTCTCATTTGCTTCTGAGCATACTATTGCGGTAGTTCTCTTACAGAAAAATAATGAAGGACATGAACAGTCTATTGCTTTCTTTAGAAAAGCCTTAAGAGATGTTGCATTAAAGTACAACATCATGGAAAAGCAAACATTTTCTTTAATGAAAGCAATTACAGATTTTAGAGTTTATACCCTTTATTCACATATAATTATTTTTGTTCCAAATGTTGTGGTAAAAGACATACTGAGCCAAAATTATCCTGATGGGAAAAGAGGTAAATGGATTGCCATTATCCTGGAATATGACATTGAAATCAAACCTACAAAACTCATTAAGGGTCATGGGTTAGCTAAATTGATGGCTAAATCTAATTTACATGCTTTGGATATAAACTAACTATACTTGATGAACCAAAAGAGAAGGCAACTCCACAAGTAGTATAGGTTTTTGCAACCTCTCCCTGGTATGCAAATCTTATTTTTGTTTTACATCATTTACAAGCTCCTCCTGGTTTGACCAAAACTAAATCTAGATTTCTTAAACTGAAAGACATGAAATTTTGTATTCTAGATAATAATTTGTATTGGAAAGATGTTGGAGGAGTTTTACTAAATTTCTTGTTGAAAGATGAAGCAGATAAAGTAATGTAGGGATTTCATGATGGCGATTGTGGGGGACACTTGTATTGGAAGTGCCACTACCAACAAGATCCTAAGAGCTTGTTTTTACTATCCAACCTTATTTGTTGATGTCCATAGAGAGTTACCTCATGTCACCAATGCCAAATATTTGAAGGAAAAAGGAAACTGTTTCCTCTACCCTTGAAATCCATATTAGTTGAAACTCCTTTTCTACAATAGGGTCTAGATTTCATTGGTGAAATGCATCCTTCCTCCTTGGCCCAAAACAAATGGATTCTTTCAACCACTAATTATTTTACCAAATGAATTGAAGCTATACCTACCAGGCAAGCCTCTGATATAGTGATTATTAAATATTAGAAAATAATATTCTTTCAAGGATTGGATGTCCTAGGAAAATCATCACAAATAATGAAGCAACATTCAAGTCAAAGAAGATGGTGGAATTTTGCAACAAATATCAAATCATATTGGGACACTCTACTACATATTACCGCCAGGGAAATGGATTAATAGAGTCTTCCATCAAAGATCTGGTTAATATCATCACAAATTTGTTGCAAGATAACAAGAAATCATGGCATAACAAACTAATAAATGCATTATGGGCAGACAGACTTACCGCTAAGAAATAAATTGGCATGTCTTCATACCAATTAGTTTATGGAATGGATGTTGTTTTTCCAACTTCATTAGATATCCCAATTTTGAAAATGATGCAAGAATTTTAGGTGGAACCTAATTACCTTCAAAGAAGAATAAATCAAGCAATTCAACTGTAGCAATCAAGCGAAGAAGTTCACAATAGAAACCAATTGGTCTAGGAAAATATTAAGAAGATTTATGACAGAATAACTAAGGCTAATTATTTTTATATAGGGAACCATGTTTTGAAATGGGATTCAAGAAGAGAAGAAAAAGGTAAGCATGGAAATCTTGATAATTTATGGATGGGACCTTACATAATCCAAGCTTACAGGGGCAAAAATGCATTTTTTCTAAAGGACATGGGTGGAACAGAGCTGCCTAGTGGACCTATCAATGGTAGGATCTTGAAACATTATGTTTTTCAAGAATAGAAGCACTTCCAATCAAGATCATTGTAGATACCATTTTATTTGTACTGTTATTATTTGGGTAGCTCATGTTAGAAGGTTGAAGCCTGAAGAGAAGGCCTTGAGCTTTTAGTCATCTTTGCCACCATAACTACAACAACAACAAAATTCAGGTTCAGAAAAACATTGAAGAAGAGGATTCAAGGCTAGTAGTCAACAATTCTTGAAACCTCACAAGGAAAATGCTAACCCTAGCTAGAGCCACTGTTAGGGTCCTAAGATTCATAGGATCAAATGATTGTTGAATATTTTCTTTTAGTATATAAAATTGTGAATAATATTACATATTGCAAATGATTTACCAAAAAAAAAAATGAAAAATTAAAAGAGGGTATATAAAAGAAAAATAGAATAAATAAAAAAGATGAAAAGAACCCCATATAAAAAAGAGTGAAAGTGATGAAAATTCAAATGCCACTAGGAGAAAATAAGTTTGTTTTGAAAAATAAATTAGAGGTTGTGTGTAGCATGTCTTAAATGCCACACTCACAACTCTTTGTTTGAATCATACAATGTAATGATGGTTAAACGCATTTGAATTTATGTTGTCAAAATAGAGAATAATTTAACCAAACTGTTTAAAATTGGTTAAAAGTATGTAGATAGTTGAAGAAATTGATCCAATTGTTTAAGCTGGATCAATGATTTAAGTTGTAGGTTAGAATGTAGATTAGGATAAAATCTCTTCTTCAAATGAAAATAATAAGGGTTTGCACATTTAAATGACCCTTAGTTGTTAGAAGGTAGGCCTTGTTTTTAAAAGTTAAAAGAAAAAACAATTAAAATGGTATTGTGAAAGTTTTAAAGCCATATAAGTTCTAGCATAAGTTTGGTGCTTATCAAACTAAAGTGCAAAATGACAAAGTGGTTTTCATGTAGCAGATAAAGAACAGGCCTAAATAAAGCAATATGTCGAGTCATGATCATGATCGTCGGTTCATAAGGCCTTTTGGCCCTCCCGTCCGGTCCTACCTTTATTGGGGAGAGGTGGTCCAAAAAGGCAGTTTCTTTGCACTGACCCCACCTAATGTGTCACCACCACATTCTTTCACACCCCCCCATTAATACAACATACCATCCTCCACCCCTCTAAAAATTGCTTAACTCCCTCACTTCTGCCAAAACCCCCTTTACCTACACCGCCTACACCATCCCGACACCTGTCAACCATTACCACTATCTATTACGCATTAAAATCCCCCTCTAAATTACCGTTTAATCGCCAATGGCCCCACACCTCCAATGGAATTTTCCACCAGCCTATAACCTCCCTCCATCCATTGAGTTGTGCCTTTTGCTATGTTCGATCTCCTAAATTACCTTTCGCTCAAATTAATTTCCTTTCATGTAAGTGAATTCTTTCAGACCCTTGGCAAGAAACTAGGATGCCATAGCGCCAACTTCCCTTCGTCACCAAACTACCAGTTACAAGTTCTCCTAGGTAAATCGTATCCCTTATCAACCATTTCGAGATTCCATTAAAGATCCTGATATGACTCCCAAGAGAAAGACCACTATTAATTCTGAAAACCGAATGGTTCCCTGGCCCCCAACAATTCACCTCGATCATATTCCCTTGGTAGACCAAGATAACAAAATCTCACAGCCTAAATGTGAATTTGATTTATTCGAATTACACACTTGGCTCAAAGATATCTTCCCTAACCAAAGTGATGAAATTGACCTTTGAGAATCCAATTTACCCATTTAGATGTTTCCCCAAACCCATCACTTCCTTGAATTTGTCCTCAAATGCCAAGCTTGCTACCAGCCAGACTAGAGAGCCGTTGTGGCCCCTAATGATGAAATTTATTCACAATTACCTCTTGGAAAATTAACCAAGCATTGCAGATCCCTCAAAGTGATTCCATTATCCCTTTCTCAGTAGAAGCCCTAAATGAACTATATCAAAAATTAACCTTTTCTTAGAGGTCAAGATCTTTGAAATATTCCTACCTAAAGATGCCCAGCTCCCAAAGAAGAATCCACCTTATCCCTCCATTTTTCTAGACAAAGCCAAACACATCATTTCTATACTTTCATGCATTCTAGGATATTATTTAGATGAATGGGTAGATGAATCTATTTTAGGTTTTCTATCCATTTTTTCCACTGAAGAAAATCCCTTAATGATTTTCAATTTTAGCGAGTTTCTTGTTGACAGCATTCATGAACAATTCCTTAAGCTTCCAACTGAAGGAATGTTCAGTTATGCCTCAATTCTTGTCTACATGCTTTTCATTTCTCCAAGCAAACAAATTCCCATTTGTAGTACAGAAGTTGAATGAACAGGGAGAGCCACACTCAGTCATATTTTGGACCTCCATGCTAAGAAGAAACTTAGAAGAATACAACTTCAAGGATTTTATTGATCAGTTCATACATCCAGCCACCTGTTTGTCAAACAATGAGATATTACCTGCGGTTAGTGTAGAAATAAAAAATATTTTATATCTAAGTGAGCAGGCCAGAACAGGTGACTGGTATTTATACCAGAATTACATTGAGATAAGAGTATATGGGTACAATCTGCCACCTTATAAACTACCTAGGTATCTCCCAATGAGGATTTTTTCCTTAGAATACATCAGACATATTGTATATTTAGATGAGGTACACATTCGCTAAAAATAAATCACAGTTCAAGCTAAAGGCTCAAATAGGACCATTTATTTGTAACAACAGGAAAGCAGGAGAGGAGGCAGATATCCTCCTAAAACAAATTAAATTTCCCTTAATTTTCGCTTGGTCATATGACCCATTTGGTATGTGTTGAGATTGCAACAAGATGATGGAGCTTAGTGAAAAGAGTCGCCTTCACTAAGTGGGCCCGTAGGCAAATTATGGCGCAAGTTCTATTTTTGGATCACAGCAGGGATGATCACAGCAGGAGTGACCATAGCAGGGATGATCACAGTAGGATTGATCATAACAGGAGTGATCATAGTAGGAGTGATCACAATAGGAGTGATCACAGCAGGAGTGATCAAAGTCTATTTTTAGACTGGCTGTCAAAAATAGAAAAGTCAAATATTATTAGCTTATAATAATATTTAGACTATAAACTTTATCTTATTCTCTTGGAGCACTTCAGTTTGAGCTATAGATGTGGCACATTCAACTGTCAGAAGGAAATACATTTTCTTTGTGGGTTAGTTGAGCTGTTGCATGCATGACTTCAGTTAGAACTCAATCAGTTGAGTTTGGTGGAGTTGATTGTGGAGTTGATGGAGTTGTGTTCAGTTTGACTTGGTTAAACTAGTTGTAATTAGTCTAACTGCAAAGAGACTAATGATGAGTTGTTAAACTAATTATTAACTCATAATGAAACTAAAGAATACATCAGTTAACTCAGTTGCATATCAGTGCATGTTCAGTTCAGCAGGGACAGGTGGTAGAGGATCAGATTGCTATTAGTTGTGACTATAGTTGTGCATGAGGATTTGCACAATCAATGAGATTGAGTTATGCCAATGAGAATTGGACAATACCAAGTGATTATAGCCTCTTCTCATGTGATTCCCAGTGTGAGCGATTCTTTTGAGGTAAATACGAGTTTGGTTCAACCATTCTCATCCATTCTTGAGCAGGTATTGAGCAGTGGAGGCAAGCAAGCAATGGAATAGATTTGGAGATCAGATCTGAGCTGTATTGTGTGTAACAGGTGGAGATAGTGTTGGATACTTGTGAGAAGTATTGAATATTGTAATGTTACATGTTCTCAATCATTAATATATGGATAGTGTGGGGTTTTCAGCTACAAGCTTTCCCTGGATTACATATTGTGTTAATGTGTGCATGCTCTTGATGTTTTATTGTTATTGATGCTACTATATTGATGATCAACATAGAGGAGATTATGTAGTGTGTATGTATTTTGCAATAGTACATGATTAGGATAATCTCCATTGAATATGTGTTTATTATTCAAAATTTCTACAGTATGATCTCCAAACAAAGTGTGGAATAAAAAAGCACTCCATATATTCACACTCAGAGACCTGAAATTGAGAAGTACATGAACCAAGATGAGTGGGTGTAAATACTCTACAGGAGGTAGAGGAGGAGATGTTGTCTACTACTACCTCACAAAATCCCACACATCAGGAAAAAGCAGAGAAAATGCCTCGGGAAGAAGACTCTCCTTCAATTACATAGGTTTCAGGTAAAGAATTCAAAATGTATACTAAGAAGGCAAGAACTAATCCTAAGATAGATTTTACAAAAGAAAGAGTAGGGAAAGCTCATATAGTTCTCAAGACTCCACAGTTTCCAGCAAGGGATAACTTCTTTATAGGATCTCCCTTCTCTTCAGTTTCACAAGAAAGTCTAGATATAGCTCAAACATCAGAACTGGTCCAAGGGAAAAGGGAAATTAGTATCTTTGACAAGTTTAAGGAAATAAAATAGAGGAATGAGCTTCTCAAGGTCAACACTTATGACCAATTTCAGAGACAAACATCCTCTACACAGCATAGGCTTTTTTCAACCTTTGACACTGAGAAGGGGAGAATGAAGATGGCATTATTGCAAGCACAAATACTCCACCCTAAATCTGTAGAAGACTACAAACAAACTACATTTGAGTTTGATACAAAGGATGTCCATCATGTAGAACAAATGGACATGCACAGGAAGACAGGGGAGATGGTTTATTCCACATTGACAAGTACTACAATGACTAATTCTAAATTGCAGGTGTCCCTTTCTAATATTCCATCCCAATTAAAGCTAGAAAAAGCTTCTTCTTTAGCAAAGGATAGTAAAATAAAATCCTTGGAAGACTTGGTCAATAAGATAGGATATGACCCATGTAATGTTAAAGAAGTAGAAGAGATAGTCAAGAAGAAGAACATTGACATAGCAGCACTTAGAAAGCAATTAAAAGTGTCAGCAACCGAGGATCCACAAGCAAAAGAAGTAGGGGAGACAAAGAACCAAAAAGAAAATATGCGTAGAATAATTATGGAGAAAAATGCACAGATAAGGGACATGGAAGAATAAATGGACAAGCTAGTCAAAGGGAAAGAACATAGTGCACAACTAGCTATTATCCCACTTGATGTAGTACCACTTGCTACATCAACCATAGTGAGAGTTTCTACCCCTACAGTACCCCCTGCACAAACTTCTGATGAACCAAACAAACTAGTAAAAGCCATGGAAGACACGTCTTTACAAGGGGAGGAAATCAAGAAACTACAAGCAAGGTCAGGGTTCTACAGGAATAGGAAAAAGAGAATTGAAAGTTCTCAATCAACAAAAATACAGAAATCCCAAAGATTGGTGCAAAGGATACAAAAAATAAAAAATGAATCTTCCATGGCTCATACCTTAGCTCAAGCTAAAGAAAATATATGGATAGACATCAACCAATCAATGACAAATATCTGGCCATTGAAATAGTTCATTTTTTAGCAGAAGGAGTTGATTCAAAAATCCAAAGAAGCCATTTAGGAAATTAGAGGAAAGTTAGGAGACAAGCCAACTGAAGCCACAAAGCTCATCCAATTTTTGAATTCTAAAAATAGATATGAGTTGGAAGAGCTGCAAATATAAGAGAGGACCGAGACCATAGTGGAGGTCATCCAATTTTTGAATTATAAAAATAGATATGAGTTGGAAGAGCTGCAAATATAAGAGGACTGAGACCATAGTGGAGGTTAAGAAAGTATTAACCAAAATAAATCTTATGTTGCAGTTAAAAAAGAAGTGTCAAGTTCTGGAAAATGGTGTCCAAATATTTTTTAACAAGCTTAAGGTCCTCAATCAAAAGGGACTTCCAAGTTTGCTGGTATTGAATGAAAATTTAATGACATTGCCTAATTACACTCAAAAATTGATGTTTATTGGTAGGGACAACACAAAATTTGTGGGAATAAAGGGAACTATAACTAGAAAAATTTCTTACATGCATTAGAATTTTATTTCTACATACAATGTGAAGTCAAATAATTTTTCATTACCAAGCCCACCATTGCCAAATATACAGAGGTAGATGAAATTTACAGGAGGTTACTCAATTTTTCAATTCCAAGTGAAGAAAGGTGGGAAAAGCTATGTGATTTACTTGAGTAAACAATAAATTCTTCTCCAGCCAGCAAGACAAACTGTGCTACAAAATTCAAAGCCCACCTCAACACAGATTCCACAACTATAGTGCCAACAACCCAAGTAGTTTTAATTTTCCTACATTTTTGTGATTAGAGATATATTCAGTTTAGAAATTCCTAAATTACATCCTGTTCATTTTTGAAAAGATATTTTGTAAATAAACTTATAAATACTTCTCTGTTTGAAGTATTATGGGTTGGTTAGTTTTGTACGGAAGAAAGCTATTGTATATATCTTCAAACCTTATTGGACTTATCAGTAATATAGAAATCTCTTTCATGGGATTCTTGTGTCAGATTGTTGGTGAAGCTCCTCTATCATATTATGTGTCTATATTTCTTTGTTTACCATACACATTTGTTTCTTAATTTGAATTATTCAATAAAAAATTGAAGAGCAAATTTTTTTTAGATGTACACTTTGATTCTAAAAACAAACAAATCTAAATTTTATAGAGAGATCCCTCTCTAAAGCTGGTAGGGCTAGATCCCAACTTCCAAAGTGGTTTTGTGGTTACCTTTGTAGTTTCTCTAGCAACCTCAGAAATTACAAAGTGCTAACACCTTCTTTGTCCGGTCTTCTTCATGTGTTCTTTTCATGTTGTTCCTAAAATACCTGCAACTGGAATCAATCATGACAAGCAAGCATTATCCTTAAAATATCATATTCTAACATGTTCCATGCATATTTTTTTGTCCATGCCTTAACAGTGCACTTGGAAGGGGCAAGGAGAGATTTTGGGCATAAGGGCGCACTTCAAAAGGATGAGGGGCTTAAGGGAAGAGGCTTTAGGGATTCATCATACCCTCATGCGCTCAAGACAAAGAGGAAATTAGGTTAGGGCACATGGTGCAAGTCCAAAGGATGAAGGAGAAGGCTTCATCCTTCATAAGTGAATTATGCACTCAAGGGAGACAAGAAGGGTGTATGGCACAGAGCTAGAGGCTGAAGGGAGAGGTTTCAGGGCTTCAGGGTGCATCCATGCACTCAAGAAGGAAAATGAGGGAACATGGAACATTGTTGAAGGATGAAGGAGTTGATCTTTGATTCTTTTGGGTGTTCTTATGCATTGGCAAGGAGGGAACACTTCATCAAGTCGAAGGAGTGCACTCAAAGGAAGGCTTTCTTTCTCAAAGCGAGGAGTTTGGAACAAGGAAGGAGAATGAAGCTTGAGGAGTTCACTATGCACTCATAGAGGGAGGATGGTGCCCTTTATAATCATGAAATATTCCCAATCGAGGCTTAAGAATCCACTCATGTGCTTCTTACATCAATGGGTTTATTTTGCAACCAAAAATCTTCTAAGTGTGAAGGATCAAAATAGGGGGGAACACAATGAGTTTAGACGTAAAATCATGTGTGACACTTACCAAATCATCGAGAAAAATTAGAATATCTTGAACAGTGATAAATAGTCATAAAACCACCACTTTACATACATTCCCCAAGTACAATGGACGGAGTGTGTGTGACTACGACCAAAAAGTGTCGTTTTACAACAACAAAGGTGTTTTCAACCATGATATGCACTAAATATGTTCCAATTAATGTGATGACACATACAGACACTCAATAACACTTGAAACATATAGAATGACATGAAATGACACTTGACGACCACAACGATGCTAGATACGATGGTGAATTAGGCTCTAAAATTTGAATGTAGTGAAATATTTGGAGTGTGTTGTAGCGGCGAAAAAGGGACCCAATCTCTTGGGAAATGTGAACTGTTTTTCTTAGCACAAAAATGACAGAGTGGAAGAAATATATAAAAAAGAGGGTGAGAGGGAAAGAAATGCATAGTTTCCTAAGGTTTCTATTTTAAATGTATTAGAAGTTTGCATCCAATCTTTAATTTTTTGGGGCAATTTATCTTTGTCCCCCTCACATTGTTCTTTAACATAATGCTCCATAAATTGTTGATTATATTCGACTTGGGGTTTTTGTAGATGATACATATAGTGGATACTCTCGGCGCTAAAAGAACCAATTGTAATTCCTTTTTAGGTAATGAATAACCCTTCATTGATGTCAAATTCATCCAGAACCCAATGTATCATATATGCATAGGGAAATAACATTGGGCACGTTGGAACTTTGTGAATATGAGACTTGGCAATGTCTTTGATTTTTACCATCGAGGACTTCAAACCGCCCATGTATGCAGTTGCAACCATTCCTCCATCCTCTAATGACTTTGGCATTTCATCTTCTAAGAGCTTATAAATGGAATTCCAATATTTTTCTCCAAAGTCTATAACATAGATTGTATCTAAGAAGATGAATGCATCTATAAATTTATCATTGACTTCTTCCCTAAAAGGACCAACCAAATTTTCAGCAGGGTATTTCTTTTCACCTTTTACCATATCAATTGGCTGGTGATTGTTGGATTTGAAACTCCCCTATTAAGAGAAAATGCTAAAGGTAAATAAAATTACTGAATACACAGAAAAACAAGGATAATAATAAGTTAAATCAATCCACTAAATAAAGTTCTTCATTAAAGCCAAAGGCACAACTTTTAATTTGATAATAAGTAGCAACAATGAGTAATTAAGAAAAGTGGCGCAAGGAAATAGGGTGAACTTCCAGCATGGCAAATTACATGATATTCCTACATCATATTGCAAGAGGAAACCTATAGCATATTGTTTTATTGTTTACATTCTTCATTCGTGAACGCGAAGGGTGACGAGGAGTGAGCTTAAGTGGCAACATATTGGGGAACACCAATCACAAAATAGGTGAAGGGACCCACAGTTGGTGAGGTGTCCTGCTAGTTCATGCCAACAATTTTTAAAAGGGAAGAAAAACATAAGCTTTGGGCTTTAATGAGTGGGATGAGCTGTAAAGAGATATTGAAATTTCAACCAATCAGAATTTTATAACATACACCATTGATGTGGGCCTAGGAAACCTCATCCCACTAAGGGAAACACAACAAATTAAATAGGGTCATAAAAGGAAAGGTCCAGGTTATGAGAAACGGGATGAGTCATATTATGATGTGGCTATTGTAGCTGGAGGAAACACCCTAGGGTCTTGGGATGAAAACCCCAACAGAGCGGAGGGTTTACAACATAAATAAACAGACAAAAAAATAGTCTAAATGCTTAAACTACTGAAGTAGGAAGAAGAGGTATTACCCGGAGGTCCTACATTCGAGGTCGATCCCCCAAGGTCCAAACCCTCTACTCCTTCCAATGCCTTTAGTACCTGTAACTTATCTAAGCAAAGCATATAAAACAATAGTAAAAGAAATCATGTTCATGATATAGGTGTTAAATCATGTAAGCATGTGAGAAAATGAGCATTAACAGAAGATTTCATATGTAAATCATAACATAGATTAATGCATAAACACAATAAATATCAGGAACAAAACAACATTTCTTTATTGATGTAAGCTAAATGAAATGTGGAAAACTACAACCTGAGTCTTCCTCCAGCTCCAAGCAGAACCATCCTCTTGATCTGTCCTGCTCAGGCCTCAACAATCCTCCTCCGTAAAGGTGCACCAGGATGTCATACAAAGATAATGGACACCTCAAAGAAGGAAACAAAGGTTTCTTATAATTTGGGAGTGCAGGAAGCACAGGGATTTCTTTAGACTTGAGCAGGAATGTAATCAACTATAATATCAATATCTCATCTCTCTCCCCTTAGGCTTTACCATGGAGGTTTATTTATACTTCTCCAAATTAGTTTTTTCAGTTGGGAAATAGTTGGGCCACGAGCTATAGTAGGTGAGTAACAAGTAAAACCCATAAACTCTGCCTGAATTTAAGGAGATTATATATTTTTTAGTGTTTTAACACATATACATGGTTTGGGTATAGATTGACCCGCATGTACACGCTTTTTATACAAAGAAAAATAGCATATGGGAATTAAAACACTGTTTTTTAGAATTTGGACCAAGTTTGGAAAGGAAGGGTTTCCCTAGGCCATAACCAGAGCATCAAATCTACCAAGAGTGGTAAATGGTGCTATAATATATGCCCCCTAATATATGAGGTCAGAAGGGGTACGTGATGGCCGAAATGTATTAAGTGTATAGAAGGAATTATGCCGAGGCCTGAGAGGAGCTCACTAGAATTTAGCTTGCCAAGCCAGTTGTTAGGGGAATAAGTACCCTAGGGCTTTGGGTCGGAACCCTAACAGAGCAAGAGCAAACTACAGTAAGAAACATGTATACAACTCAGGCAACATGCTTATATAAACAAACTATGTGATAGCGACCATACCCTGATGTCATTTGTTTGGGTAGTTCCAGCAGGGTTCAGACCCTCTGTAACTCCTAATGATCTTCAAATCTGCAAAATTAACCAATTCGAACATACATAGCAACATATAGATAAATCATTTTAATGAAATCAACTTTAGATCATATAAGCAAATGATTAGTTATACATCAAAATAACATTCATAGATGAATTACAACACCATCTGATGCATAAAAAAAGTTAATCTCAGGAACAAGACAATGTTTCTTTTTATTGTAGAAATCTATAATTAACATGGAGAGAATTCACTTGAGTCTTCTTCTTTCGGCTCCAAGTAGAACCGTCCTCCAGATCTTTCCAGTCCTGGTCTTCAACAACCTCCTTCCATAACCAATACCATGGTATCTTAATCAAGTGGGAGAATATCAACACTCAAGGAAACAAGGGTTTCCTAAAATTTGGGGAAGTGCTTGAAGCACAGGGATACTTCAGACTCAGTCAGGGATAATCTCAGTATAATAATTCTATCTCTTCTCCTCCTTAAGGCCTTCCCATAGAAGTCTATTTATACTTCTCCCAATTAGTTTTTTAGTTGGGAAATAATTGGGAAACAGTTGGGCCATGGGAACTAAGAGGTAAACAACAGGTAAAACCCATGAACTCCACCCATAGTTAAGGAAATTTATTTTCTTAAGTGTTTTAACACATGTATGTAGGTTGGTTATGGACTAGCCCAAATGTACACGCTTTTATCTCGGGTCAAATTGGCGTACAGGGAATAAAACATTGTCTAATTTAGACTAAGTCTGGAAGGAGGGGTTACCCTAGGCCATCAACCAAGCATCACAAGTACCAAGGGTGGTAATTGGAGCTATAACACCAGTGAAAGAGATAAAAAAGAAAGTTGTTATCTGAGGCAGGTATACCCATGCTCAGAGATAATAAATCATGTCCACATATCAAATACAAAAGTGGATCCAATATGTATATAAGTATAAAAGGACTGAAAATACATTGTGGTTCATGCCATCATATCCATAGAAGTACATGTCTCAATATCACATATAAAGAACTAATCAATGATGCTGAAGTAAAAAATTTGATTACTAAAGTCATAAAGTTGATCCAAAAAATATCAAGTCAAATAGTGGAACAAATGGTATTACACGCAACTCGAGTGCCAACATATAGGATGTCATTGTAATGAATTACAACATATAAGGTGGATGGTGTCAACTAGCAGAAACAGGAGCAACTTATAAGTGAACCAACAAATGTTGATGCAAACCGAAGGTCTTCATTGTTATAGGGAAAACTAGTGTCCATTCAGAGTTTCTAGTCCCACTAAGACATGTAACTATCTTAGAAACAAACGAACTAAAGTCACTTGGGTTTCCCTTTATGAGAAATAGATGAGAGAGAAGCAAAGAGTACCAACCGCAATCTTTCACTTGGCTCCTTGCTTGTTTCCTTTCCCCTTTGATAGATCTTTGCTACTCCTTCCTCACTTGTCCCGCTTCAGAGAACATCTGTAGAGTCAAAGCAGCATAATACCATCAAAGCATAGAGATATATAATCATAAACGATATAGTATCAGATATATATTAACCATACATATGCATACATCAATACAAGATTCAGAGATATACAAGAATATGGAGGAAAACTCAAATAGCTTTATTGATAGAAGTGGTAGAAGAGAGGATTAAAACCTGTTGATCTGACCCAGCACCATCCTCCCAGCATGAAAGCCCTTCTTCACCTCATGAAACGCTATATCACCCAACACTATGATGTTCCAACAGAGAAACCAACAACACTTCCTTACAAGATGCAAAATTCCAGCCTCTGGATCTCTAGGATGAGGGATCCATATATAGATATTTGCAGGTGGGTGAGTCAGCTTCTAGGTTTTTGATTAGTGTCATTTCTTTGATAGTTCTCAATTCCACTTGGAGATTTCATGATCTCTTACTCATCCCCGGGCGAATTCAGAGAGGCAAGTGTCACAGGAGAAGTTTCCAGAAGATTCCATGATCATCCACCTTGCAAATTGTCTCTACCATTTGTCTACTCTCACCCATCGCACCCCATAGAAGGGATTTTTAGCATTCATCGCACCTCCTACATGAATTAGGTGGGATGCATTGCATTTTGACCATGGAGCAGGTGAGATGGCCCAATTTTGACCAGTTCTGAGTAGTTTTTCATGGAGAACTTCTGGGAGATGATGTAATCATCTGACCTTGTTCCTTTAGGGTATGAAACAACAATTTTAGGGACTTAGAAGCCCTTGGTTTATGGACATATAATATTGGGGTTGCAGTGCCCAAATATGTCTATAACAGTTGCCCCCTAAATCATGAGGTCGTAAATCTTTTGAAGTCGAGTGAAATGCTTAATCATGAGGATCCGAGGTTTTTCAAACTAGAAGGTAACCTGTAATAAGATACAATACAATACATTATCTTCATAATATTTTCATGATCTAGCTGAGGTGGGCATTCCCATGCTCAACTTTATAAATTCATTTTCATATACATAAGACAAACAACCGTCTGTATGGCACACTAATGATTCTGATAGAGCCATCATCCTTTAGCTTGGATGATTATCTATGCAGCTATGATGTAAATTTGATGTCTTTATTTTCCTGAATATATCACAACCTGGATGGATGAAACTAGATACGGGGTCTTCAAACTTGTTCAATCTTCACCCGAAGTACAAGTCAATCCATGTGAAAAGATGTTCTGAAGTCGAACATGGAAAGACATCGCCTGATTACCAGCCAATGATGTAAGCTATTAATAGGTGCGAGAGGAATCACCGATAATGATGATGACCCTCAAGGTACGGAAATACAATTCATGTGGTGTGAAAATGGGACTTGGTGTCGAACACCACACAAAATCTTTTGGTTGAAGGCCATTGATGAAAACCTGTCGTGGGAAGTGAGAAACTTGCCATTGAGGCATGCAAGCTTCAAAGTACTGAAAGGGTTGTTCCTAAGTCAACTTCTTGGATAATGAACTAATGTCGACAAGAAGTGAACCGTCGTAGGAGGACCTTAATGAATCCCACATCTATGACACGAAATGGAGCAAATGATTTTGTGGAGGTGAAAATGATCTGATGATACAAGGTTCAGGGTGGCGGTCATGAAAGAATGAAGGGTGAAGGTATTTCAGCGGATGAGACACAAGCTGGGTTGGTGAATTCTCTGAGCAACTTCTCTTGAACATATCAATGACACTAAAATGGATTGATAGCATTAACCCCAAAAATGGATGGTACGGTGGACCAATGGTGATATGACCGGTGAAAGGAATAACCCATCTCGACTCAATCATGGTGATGGAGTGAAAGTGTCATGTTCAAGAGCGACCTGCTACCAATAAAGTTTCTTCAAGTTTTCTTCCCAATTTTTCCCCAATCATTTCTGACCAGTA
The DNA here is from genome assembly GCA_000404065.3 of Pinus taeda. NCBI lineage: Eukaryota > Viridiplantae > Streptophyta > Pinopsida > Pinales > Pinaceae > Pinus > Pinus taeda. The sequence continues at coordinate 27,398 of APFE030727966.1, read as the reverse complement.
CCTCTTTATTTTTGTCAAGCTTGAGGAGGATAATATATGCTTGTTCTATAATTTGCCCTTTGGGCAAACCCGTCACTATGTTTTAACGAGCTTAGCGACAATGAAACTCATTCTTGTCTGCATGGACAAGTTTTTCGCTATTTTTTTAACAAGTTTAACAATAAAGAAAACTCGGTCCTTTTCAATTTTAGAGAGTCTGAAAAGAGTTGGAAAGGAAACTCCAATAATCCTTTTTCATAGTATAATCCCTTAGGTCCAAAAAAGTATAAAACAATACGAAAGGGATGACTTTTTGATAGTTTTAACGAGCTGAATAAGACAAGCACTCGATATTTTTGTGTAATGATCCCTCAGGTCCAAAAATATTAAAATCTAGAGGAGGGATGGCACTCCCAATCACTTTGACGAGCTGTAAAGGCCAATTTCTCGACAATCTTTTCATATTTTACGAGTCGGATGAAAAGAGCTTAAAGGAGACTCATTTTCTGAGGAACAAATGATGTTTTCGGATAGCAGTTGGTTCCAATTAAGGGTTTGGAACTTTTCAATCATGAAAATGTAAAGAAGGTGGCTAATAGAATCACTTGTTGTAGCTATTCCTCAAAAGGGGTAAACAATCAAATGGAGGTGTATGATCGGCTAGAAAGAGTGGACGTGACGGTAAGAACATGACCAAGGCTCAAAAGTTGATAATTATGCAATCACAATGGTTATTTACCGGAAGTGGGTTCATTTTTTAATGAGCTTAAACTCTGATGGAACATATACTCATTGCTAGGTTTATTTTTTAACAAGCTTGAACTTCGCGTAAAACTGCTCATGCTAGTCGTATAATTAGATGTCTCATCAGTAGGTTCATTTTTTAGGGAGCTTGCCCCATTCGCAACTTTTCTCCGAAGCCTTTCATTATGCAAGCTAGGAATGACCAATCCTACGAGTTTAAAGGGTTAATAACCTACAAATTAAGAAAATAAATGGTCGCTTTTCACTTGCATGCAAAAAGGTTTGCATGCCCCCAAGTATAACGAAGTAGAGTTTCCAGGTTACCATTCAATTTGTAGACAAAACACTTCCTTGGCTCTGTTGGGAATAGACATACCTTTTGATAGAGGAATCCTTTTCCAGTCTAATCCCTTTTCCTAAATGGATAGGATAGTAAAACTAGTCATATTCCTACGTGGGAACCTACCTTATATCTAGGGTTTTCCTGCCGACGCAGACCAGGGTGCATACCTCCTAGGTTTCAGCCACAATCACCGAATCACTCACGCTCATTAAGTGGACAGACTAGAGATTGATGATAAATTCCTTGGGAAAAATGACCAGTTAGGGATGGCACTTGACTATTAGCTATGTGTGAACCAGGGAATGAAAGCTGGTCTACGAGCTGGACCACTCTGCCTTCACGTGGAAAACACATCACTCGAAAGAGTGAGGAAACAATAGCTCCCATGCTATAAATGTAGTCATGCCCAAGGAGTATATTTTAACCTAATGGCCCTTGGACTAGCATCACGTTTAGATAAACGATTTTCCTTCTCAAAGTTATAGGCAAATTTGGAAGGATCCCTGATGATCGACTAGTTCCTTTATCGAAGCCTATCAGATTTCGCATTTCAGGCAGAAACGATGGTGAACCAAGCACTTTCCAAGCAATTGAGGAAAGGATACTCACAAAGTCCCCTTCATCTATGATTGTACCGACCATGACCATTCTGTAAGCTTGTACTATGATTCAGAATGGTACATTAGATGGTAGACAGGGTCTGCCTAATAGACTCCAATCGAAGGAAACGACTAGGTTGCTTGGAGGTGGGACTAAATAAATGGACGGGTAAACCTCTGACAAACTTCCTTCCTGCGGTAAAGGAATGGGTAGATTTCCCCCATGTTCATCAGAGTCTGTGTTTATGAAAAGAATTTGAACGATGTCGTTCTCATTCTCTTTGGTGACTATATCATCTGAAGGTAGACCTTCTAAAGGCAAGACTGGTTCGACTGCCATCTCGACCTGTTGACTGTGGTCTGGTGTGGACTCAGAGGGTTTATCTTCAATGATGCTTCAACCAACCATAAAGGTGTGTCAGTCGTATTTTCAACTAGTGATGGACTTGGCAAGAGTTTCTTGTATCTAGGAGGAAGCCGTAGCGATGAAGCAGGATGGTTATCCAACACTCTTTTAGCTTCATCTAGGAAGGGACAACGATGGATGGCATGATCACCTTCACACAGTCTACGAGGAAATTTAGATCTTCCTTTTTTTCCATTGACTTTGTTTTCACTAGTTGATGGTGTACTCTCAACATGATCGTCAGAGGTTGACGACACCGGATTGTGCAAGCGGGGAGACCAGTCCCTTAAGATCTATGGGATGCAAGGACAATCTCGATGATAGTGGTCCCCTTTGCAAATGACGCATGAAGATTTAGGTTTGGACAGTGCAGTGTGTGGATTTTCACTAGACGATGGTTGGTAGCTCCCTTTTGCCGTCGGCTTCTTCTTCTTATTCTCCTTCCCTTTCTTCTTCTTCTCAGTTACTTGGTTTTTAGCTTTACTAGCTTCACCAAGTGAAGAGGAAGAAGGAGAGGGAGAAAAAAACGAAGTAGAAGGTTGGGGGGTAACTCCAGTATCATCCAGTTACTGATTTGATTGCTCAGGAACCATGGTGCTTTGAATGAAAACGGTCGAGAAGAGCCATACTGGCAGGCCAATTGTCAGTCTTGGAAGGGACAATGTGGCCATATGAGGTGCACCAACATCTCCCCAAGAGGAGAAAGGAC
>APFE030727966.1:1049-24339 GCA_000404065.3 Pinus taeda | reverse complement strand
AAGGAGTCTGAAAAGGAACGAAAGTGACTACTCTAGAAATCTAGATAGAGGGATTACCAAACCAATCGCAAAACTGTAGAATACTTTTTACGGTACGGTAGTCAATCTTCCCGAACGCTGTGTTCAGTGCATTGGGATCAATAGGGTTGCAGACACGACTTCCTAAGGATAAAGGATATAGCCTATTGTGGTCTCCCAATATATACTCGACGGTACATGGGAGCACAAGTCCGTACTGGCACTTATCGTCTCAAGGAGGAGGAATCACCCAACCTATGATGAAAACGATAGTTACCAAGCTTTACGACACTAGAATACGTCTCTAGCCTAGACTTCTAAATGTTGTGCGTTAGGTTCAAAAGCGTTCTTATGTTCATTGAAATTTATTTTACAGTTGATCTTTCTTAAGAAGTTTGCCTTTAAGGTTCACCACGTGATGTAGATATACAACTCCTAAATATGCAATCTAACATGATAAACAAATGTTTACTTTCTTTTTGCAATGAAAATCCTAGCTACTAAGGAAAGAGAAGCGAAATTCTTTCAACATAGAGCCAAGAGCACACACTAAGATGCATTGTCCTAAATCGATCTCCACAAGCAGTCTAAATTCAAATGCACATGCATGTATTTGTTTTCCGCTTTCTTAATGTGTGAATGACAAAAAGAATGCTAAGTACAAATCTGAATTATCTTTTCAAAGTGACAGTACTAACAATTTTCTTTTCAAAAGACAAAAGGAAGACAAGGACGACATTTTGCGATTTTGAATTGAAAACTGCTTTCGACACTTGAAATACCATTAATTCAAATCAAATACAAGAGTAACGTGTAATCGACTATCAAAAAGAGGAGGATTCTTTTCTTTGGCTGAAAACGACACCTGTGACACTTTGAAATCAAAAGACGATAGTTCAATTAAGCTATTGTTTGTAAAGGAGAACTGTAAATGGCAAAAAATACATAAAAACATTCACAATTCTTTGTACAATGGAGGCTGAATAATGCAAAGGAAGGGAGTTTCAATAGTGGTATACTGTCCACAGACAACAAAACTCCTGAATAAAGCTGAAGAGAATGAAGAAAAACCAAAATTTTTAGGCAGAAACAGTCTTATCTGATCATCGCACCTGTAACATAGGGAAACAGAGATGCATCTCACCTGCAGCACAGGGGAGGTGCGATGCATCCAGACTATCAAAAGGAGACAGTGCGATGGTCCAGGGATGAGACTGGGCTTGGTTTTTGGTCACAGTTTGCAGCTTAGTCCAGAGATTTAGGCTGAGCTAATGATAGTCAGTAAATACAAAACATAGGGGCTGATCTAATGAGGTTACTTGAGCCACCACTAGGGCACTTAGGATGTTTGCAAGTCAGATGTTTAATTCATAAACTAACACGGAGATTGACTAAATCAATGTTTATCTACTTTGAAGTTGCATAGAAAAAGCAGTTCAAAGGCTAGCTAGCTTAACTTCAGGCTCCATCTGTAGCTTATAAAGTAAACAAACTAGAAACAAGAAAACAAGCTATTCGCTCCCCAGTGGAGTCGCCATTTTGTTATCAGGAAAACTAGTGTCCATTCAGAGCTCCTAGTCCCACTAAGACGGGTAGCTATCTTAGAAACAAACAAACTAAAGTCACTTGGGTTTTCCTTTATGGGAAATAGATGAGAGAGAAGCAAAGAGTACCAACCTCTGTCTTTCGCTTGGCTCCTTACTTGTTTCCTCTCCCCTTTAACAGATCTTTGCCACTCCTTCCTCACTTGTCCCACTTCAGAGAACACCTGTAGAGTCAAAGCAAAATAATACCATCAAAGCATAGAGATCTATAATCATAAACAATATAGGATCAGATATATATTAACCATACAAATGCATATATCAATGCAAGATTCAGAGATATATAAGAATATGGAGGAAAACTCAAATAGCTTTATTGATAGAAGTGGTAGAAGAGAGGATTACAACCCATTGATATGACCTAGCGCCATCCTCCTAGCATGAAAGCCCTTCTTCGCCTCATGAAAAGCTATATCACCCAACACTATGATGTTCCACAGAGAAACCAACAACACTTCCTTACAAGATGCAAAATTCCAGCCTTTGGATCTCTAGGATGAGGGATCCATATATAGATGTTTGCAGGTGGGTGAGTCAGCTTATAGGTTTTTGATTAGTGTCATTTCTCTGATAGTTCTCAATTCCAATTGGAGATTTCATGATCTGTTACTCATCCCTGGGTGAATTCAGAGAGGCAAGTGTCACAGGAGAAGTTTCTGGAAGATTCCATGCTCATCCACCTTGCAAACTGTCTCTACCATTTGTCTACTCTCACCCATTGCACCCCATAGAATGGCTTTTTAGTATGCATTTCACCCCTTGTGTTCATTAGGTGGGATGCATCGCATTTTGACCATGGAGCAGGTGAGATGGCCCAGTTTTGACCAGTTCTGAGCAGTTTTTCATGGAGAACTTCTGGGAGATGATGCAATCAGCTGACTTGTTCCTTTAGGGTATGAAACAACACTTTTAGGGACTTATAAACTCTTGGTTTATGGACATATAAGATTGGGGTTGCAGTGCCCAAATATGTCTATAACATTCACTGACCACCATGGTACATTTCTACACAATGGGAATAAATGATCTAAAGTTGACCATGTGAGAAATCATTTTATTACCGGTCATTGATTTGTATCATTAACAAACGCGATGCTACTCACTGATAATGATGATGAGAGCGAAGGTACCCAGTAAAATCTAACAAGTGCGAATAAATGAGCTGAAGTCAAACACTTGGAAGAATCTATCAATCAAGAGACAATGATGTTTTCCCAATATCGATAGCAAAGGATTCTACCACTGATGATTGCAAACCATAAGGTACTATCAAATGGACTCTATACCTTGTTCCCAGAACAATGAGTTGAAGTTGATGGGAAAAGATCTACTGGAAGGAAGGAATTAAGGCACCCTTCATCAATCCAGCATGAGTTTAACCCGTAGGCCAATAATGTGGAAGCAAATGGACGAAGAAAGATACACCAAGATGTCATACAAAGATAATGGGCACCTCAAAGAAGGAAACAAAGGTTTCCTATAACTTGGGAGTGTAGGAGGCACAAGGATTTCTTTAGACTTGATTAGGGATTTAATCAACTATAATATCAATATTTCATCTCTCTCTCATTAGGCCTTCCCATGGAGGTTTATTTGTACTTCTCCAAATTAGTTTTTTTAGTTGGGAAACAGTTGGGCCATAGGCTATAGTAGGTGAGTAACAGGTAAAAATCATAAAATTCACACAAATTTAAAGAGATTATATATGTTTTACCATTTTAACACATATATGAGGGTTGTGTATAGATTGACCCACATGTACATGCTTTTTATACAGGGAAAAATAGTGTATGGTAATTAAAACATTGTTTTTTAGAATTTGGATCAAGTCTAGAAAGGGAGAGTTGCTCTAGGCCATAACCAGAGCATGAAATCTAACAAGAGTGGTAAATGGTTCTATAACATATGCCCCCTAATATCTGAGGTTAGAAGGGGTACATGATGGTTGAAATGTATTAAGTGTATAAAAGGAATCATGCTGAGACCTGAGAGGAGTTCACCAAAATTCAGCCTACAAAACCAATGAAAGAGATCAGAAAGAAAGTTGTTGTTTAAGGCGGGCATACCCATGCTCAGAGATAATAAAGCATATCCACATATCAAATACAAAAGAGGATCCAATATGTAGATAAGTATAAAAGGACTAAAAATACATAGTGGATCGTCTGATCATATCCATAGAAGTACATGTCCCAATATCACATATAAAGAATTGATCAATGATGCTGAAGTAAAAAGATGATCACTGAAGTCATAAAGCTAATACAAAAAATACCAAGTCAAATAGTGTAACAAATGGTATTACACACAACTCAGGTGCCAACATATAGGATGTCATTGTAATGAACTGGAACATATAAGGTGGATGGTGTCAACTAGAAAAAATAGGAGCAACTGACAAGTCAACCAAGAAAAGATGATGCAAACCCGAGGCCTTCATCAACCACTGTGGTACATTTCTACATAATGGAAATAAATGATTTTAAGTCAACCATGTGAGAAATATTTTGATTACCGGTCATTGATGTATACCATTAACAAACGCGAGACTACTCATCGATAATGATGATGAGAGCCAAGGTACCCAATACAATCTAACAAGTGTGAATAAATGAGCTGAAGTCGGACACTTGGAAGAATATATCAATCAAGAGAAAATGATGTTTTCCCACACTAGATAGCGAAGGAGTCTGCCACTGATGACTGTAAACCCTAAGGTACTTCCAAATGGACTATAGAATTTGTTCCCAGAGCAATGAGTAGAAGTAGATGGGAAAGGATCTGCTGGAAGGAAGGCATTAAGGCATCCTTCATCAATCCAGCATGAGTGTAACCCATAGGCCAATAATGCGGAAGGAATCAGGTGAAGAAAGATACACCAAGATTTCATACAAAGATAATGGACACCTTAAAGAAGGAAAGAAAGGTTTCCTATAACTTGGGAGTGCAGGAGGCACAGGGATTTCTTCAGACTTGATCAGGGATGCAATCAACTATAATATCAATATCTCATCTCTCTCCCCTTAGGCCTTCCCATGGAGGTTTATTTATACTTCTCCAAATTAGTTTTTTCAGTTGGGAAACAGTTGGGCCATGGGCTATAGTAGGTGAGTAACAAGTAAAACTAGTAATATCCACCCGCATTTAAGGAGATTATATATTTTTTAGTGTTTTAACACACATAAGTGGGTTGGGTATAGACTTACCTGCATGTACACGCTTTTTATACAGGGAAAAATAGTGTATGGGAATTAAAACACTATTTTTTAGAATTTGGACCAAATCTAGAAAGGAAGGGTTGCCCTAGGCCATAACCAGAGCATCAAATCTACCAAGAGTGGTAAATCATGCTATAACAATAGTAGCGACCATAGGAAGTTAACACTAAAGGAAAAACCTAGAAATATCAAGATGGAGAAGAGTGACTCAATTCCAAAGTACTTGACCATGTTCACCCATTATCAGGATGAGCTTGCAAGTGTTTGGAAACTGTTGATGAAAATGATATTGTGAGCCTAAATCTTCTATGACTTCCCAAGATTTGGCGCAGTTACTAGGACTCAATTAATGGGAGGGAGAAACTACCATATTGGGAGTGGTTGTGGTCTGACTTGGTACAAGAAGATATTCGGTGGAACACTAGAGATAGATCCTCATCAAAGGCTGATGATGGGGAGAAATGTGCCATAGTGGGTAAGGAAAAGAAAGGGAAGGGGAAGTCACCCCATTCCAAATCCTATTCTTGTTAGGGTGGAAAGAAGAAGGACATGTCCAAGTGCTTTCATTGTCATGAGCTAGGACATTTTGCCACAAAGTGTCCACTAAAGAAGGTCGGTAAGAAGCCCTCAAGAGGAGTGGTAGGTGAGGCTCTTGCCTCACAATTTGAACTGGAATTTAACCTCATCACTTGTATGGTGTCATCGATGATGGGTAGTGTGTGGTACCTAGATAGTGGAGCTTCTTTTCACATGACCGGTAAAAAAGATCTCCTCAGTAACTTAGAGGAGAAGGATCTCTAGATGCATATCAATATGGGTGATGGCAGGAGGTATAATGCTACCAAGATTGGTGTAGTTACCTTTCAGAGGGAGTCAGATTTTCCCCTCACTTTGCGATATTTTATGTATGTTTCTAGTTTGAATAAGAACTTGGTATTTGTTGCCATGTTGGAGGATAAAGGCTATAATGTGATATTTAGTAAGGGAAAGATGTACCTTGTTACATAGCCATAGGACAGGTGAAGAGGATAGAGGTTCGAGTGAATAATCTCTAAACTTTGGAGGTAGAAGATTGTGCTTCCTTGATCACAAAATCAGAGAAGGTGCTAAGCCAAGACATTGGTGAGTTGTGGCACAGGAGGTTGGGTCACTTGCACCATGGCGCTTTGAAAATCATGCAGAAAATTTCTACCAACCTTCTCAAGGGTACACTAGAGTATGTAGACACATGAAAAGGGTTTACATTGGGAAAATACACCAAATATTCCTTTCATAATAAAGACATTCAAGCACAGGCAATCCGTGATCAAGTTCAATTATATGTGTGTGGACCGTTCTCGACAGCATCCACATCCAAGCACAGGTATTATGTTATATTTGTTGATGATTTTTCACAGAGTGTTGGATATTCTTCATGCAAAAGAAATATTAGACTTTTGAAAAATTTTGTGAATTTAAGTCACTAGTCGAGAAAGATATTGCCAGGAAATTTAAACCTCTCAAAAGTGATAACAGTGGATATTATGTGTCGAATAAGTTCAAAAACTTCTGTGTAGCAGAAGGCATTCGACATGAATTGAAAGCACCTAATAACCCACATTATAATGGGATTGTTGAAATGAAGAACATAAGAATTTTGGGAGTGGCATGGACAACGTTGCGTGATCAGGGCCTACCATTACACTTCTAGGATTAAGCATGCAACACAATTGTTTATCTGCAGAATAGAATCCCTCATTGAATTCTTGGGATGAATGATCCAAAAGAGGATTTTTCAGGGAATAAACCAGATGTGGAACACTTAAGGACTTTTGGTTCATCGGTTTACTAGCATGTAACCAAATATGCACGGAAGAAGCTTGAACCAACAATAGAGTTGGGGATATTTGTGGTGTACATTGATACACCTCACAACTATCGGGTGTACCTGTCGACCAACAGGATGACAGTGGTTCAATGGGATGTAAAACTCAATGAAGAGAAGGCCATGAGATGTTCCCTTGTGAGGGAGCTTTAGCTACATGTGGTTGAGGATATTTTAGCTCCAAAGGAGGAAACTCGAGATGATGTGGAGTAACCACATGCATAGGATAATGGAGTGGAGAAACCCATTCAGGAAGAGTCTTCCAAAGATGGGAGAAAGCACACTAGAGAGGTTAACAATTTATTTCATGATGCTAGAGAGAATGTGGGAACACCCACATCATAGTGCAGGAAGAGGAGGTCACCAGAGAGGTACACTAGCTACATGGCTCTGATGAGCAGATGTGTAGAGATTAAGCCATCCTCTTTTGAGGAAGCAGTACACTAACTAGTTTTGGTTGATGCCATGATTGAGGAGTATGACTCCATTGTCAAGAACAGTGTTTGGGATGTGGTCCCACAACCATCAAACAAGTGAGTGATGAGTTCCATATGGCTTTATAAGGAAAAGAAAGTAGTGGATGGTAGTATGGAGAAACAAAAGGCCAGGTTTGTGGGTAGGGGTTTTTATCAAGTGGAGGGGATTGATTATGATCAGAATTGTTCTCCTGTTACAAGGTACTCATCAATTAGATCCATTCTTGCAATGTCAGCGCAGATGGGGTGGAAGATACATTAGTTCTATGTAAAGACAACATTCCTCAACAACATGATTGAGGAAGAGATGTATATTGAGAAGCGTGAAAGACTTGATACCTTCATCATAGAGTCGCATGTGTGTTGACTCAAGCTGTAGGTTTTAAATCCGTACAAAAATTACCTGCATATGACTTCTAAGAATAGAAAATAAACAATGCAAGAGAATAACACATAAAACACATATACATGGAGATTTTCCCTTGGATCCCAAAACCGAGACTACTAGCTTGATTTTTCATTATGTTCCTTTCAATGTTGCAATACACAAATATACATGCTTAAGCATCCAGTACCATGACCAAAAACCATCGCACCCAAAACCATGTGCGAAAACCATGCAAAAAATCATAGGTAGGTCCCATTCAAATCCCGTGTGACCCCCCGCTCCCCCGCTGCGCAATCGGTGCAATGAAGGGGGGGCCCTGCCACCCCTCTAACCCCTTGATTAAATAGGTGGGCTAGTCGTGGAAAGAATATAACATAACCCAATATTCTCCCACTTGTTGTTTTCTTTCCATAGGGGGACACAAGAGAACTTAGTCATTTATTCTACCCTACAAAGCCCATTGTTTCTCTACACCAAGAGAACTTCTCAGAACTCACAGATTTTTTCAATGCATCTGCAGTATTCTTCAAAGTGTCTACCTTTACCAACAAAACCTTTTTTTCTTCTATCATATCCCCCATGAAGTGATACTGGACATTAATGTGTTTTGTCTTTGAATGGTAAGCAGGGTTCTTTGCCAAGAAAATTGCACTTTGGCTATCACAGTCTATCCTTATAGCTCCCTGTACTAACCCCATACTTGAACACAATCTCTACAACCAAACTGCTTCCTTGCTTGCATGAGTGGTGGCCATGTATTCTGCCTCTGTAGTTGATAGTGCCACTACAGATTGTTTCTTACTCATCCAACTGACTGCACCTCCAAATAGGTTAAACACATACCCACTTGTAGATCTTCTCTGATCCAGATCTCCAGCCCAATCTACATCAACAAAACCATGAATATCCAAAACTTTGTCCAATCCTGGTCTTCCTTGGTAGCATAAACCATAATCACTAGTGCCACACAAATACCTAAAAACTCGCTTCATTGTTGTTCAATGCTCCTTCCCTAGTTTTGACATAAACCTGCTCAATACTCCCACTGCATGTGCAATTTCTGGACTAGTACAGACCATCACATACATCAGGCTACCGACTGCACTTGCATATGGAACATGGGACATGTCCTCTTCCTGTTCTTGTGTCTTGGGACACTATTCTGTAGATAACTTCACACCTATAGGAATAGGAACCTTCACCGGTTTACTATCCTGCATATTAAACCTTTGCAGTATTATCTCAATGTACTTCCTATGGTTTAACCAGAACTTCCTCTATGCCTGATCTCTTTTAATTTCCATGCCCAAAATATAGTATGCAGCACCAAGATCTTTCATGTTGAATTTGGAGGACAATTGGGTCTTCAAATCCTGGATAATTTCTTTGTCATTTCCAACCAGCAACATATCATCCACATACAAGACCAGATAAATAACATGGTCACTAATTACTTTAAAATACACACAATGATCTTCTTTGCTTCAAGTGAAGCCAAGTCTCAGTATAAATGTATCAAATTTCTGATACCACATCCTTGGTGACTGTTTTAACCCATATAACAACTTTTTCAACTTCCATACCAGTTCTTTCTTACCCTTCACTGCAAAGCCTTCAGGTTGCTTCATGTATATCTCCTCTTCCAGATCCCAGTGAATAAATGTTTTCTTCACATCCATCTGTTCTACCTCAAAATCAAAAGCAACAACAACAAATAAAATTAATTTAATAGAAGCTACCTTGGCAACAGGAGAAAAAATATCACCAAAATCAATTCTTGGCACCTGGGAATAACCTTTTTCTACCAACTGAGCTTTGTATTTCTCTACCTTTCCTTCTGCATTTGGGTTTCCTTCCAACTGGCAACTCCACCAAATCCCAAGCCTCATTTTTGTGTAAATATGCCATTTCATCAACCATGGCCTCTTTCTAGAGTTTACCATCCTATGAATCTACTACATCCTTCATAGTTATAAGATCATCACCAGTAATAGATAAAGAAAAATTTGAACAGAAAGCAGATGGACTATACCTTTCTGGTTGCCTTCTTTCTCAAACTGATCTTCTCACAACCAGAGTTTGTAGATGTTCATCTTCTGATTCCTCTTCTGCTATAGAGTTTGATTCTTCCTCCTTTACCTCAAACACTATCTTCTCATGTTCCTTTGGTTGGACTTCATGTTTAATAACATCTTTCACCTCTCTGAACACCACATCTTGGTTGTACACAACCTTCCTTGTTACTAGGTTCCAGAGTTTATAACCCTTTAAACCATCCTTATACCCAATAAAGATGCACTTTTCAAATTTACTATCCAACTTTGTTCTTTTCTCCTTTGGAACATGTACATGTGCATCACATCCAAATACCCTTAGATGTGAAAGATAGGGTTTATTACTAATCCATACCTCTTGTGGAGTCTTATCCTCCAACGTTGATGAAGGTGATCTATTGACCAAGTAACATGCAGTCTTCACCGCCTCTGCCCAAAATTCTTGTCCTAACTCAGCACCACTGAGCATGCTTCTTGCCCTTTCCATCAATGTCATGTTCATTCTTTCTGCAACTCCATTTTTCTTAGGTGTGTATGGAGTAGTCTTCTTCCGTGCTATACCACACTTCTTACAAAATTCTTCAAATTCCTTCTTGGAGAACTCTCGACCATTACCTATCCTCGGCACCTTTATCTTCTTCTCTGTTTGGGTTTCCACCAGAGCCTTAAATTCTTTAAACCTATCAAAGAATTCAAATTTCTTCTTAAGGAAATATATCCATGTATTCCTTGAGAATTAATCTATAAATGATACATAGTACACATAATTACCCAGTGATGGAACCTTCACAGGTTCAAACACATCATTGTGCACAAGCTCCAATATCTATCTCCCTCTTACCACCAGAGGGGAAACTCACTCGATTCTACTTACCATATACACAATTTTCACAGAAATCAAAATCCATAGAGATATTAGTCATACTTTCTACCATACCTTTACTATGAAGTATTTGAAGGCCCTTCTCTCCAATATGTCCAAGCCTTTGATGCCATAGCATGGTCTTTTCTCCAGAGACCACTAGATTTTCTACTCCACTTTCAAGAACCACAGAACTGTTGCACCCATCAACAACAGTGCTACCTTGCAACTTGTATAGAGTTCCAATCCAAACTCCTCACATCAATACCAGTGCTCCCCAAACCATCTTACGGGTATCCTTCTCAAACACTATTTTTACACCTACATTATCCAGCTTGCTTACAAAAATCAGATTTCTGGCCAATGCAAGAATATGCAGAACACCCGGGAGTGTTCTAATCCTTCCACCTTGCAAAATCAACTTAACTTTTCCGCGACCAACGATTTTAGCCTTCCTTTCATCCCCCAAAAAGACATCACCACCATCATACTTCTCATACTCGCGGAACCACTCTCTATGGGGAGTGAAGTGAAAGGATGCACCTAAGTCAATCAACCATGCCACATGATCTACATGTGTACTGGAAGAAGCCAAGTACACATCGCCACCATCATTTGAGGTGGTTTTCACCTCTGTAGAATGAGCATCATCAGATCCTTTTCCTTTTTCAGGAGATTTATATTTACAGTCCCTTTTGTAGTGCCCTTCCTTTCCACATTTCCAGCACACCCTTGCAGGTTTTCTTAGAGATTTAGATTTCCCTCTAGACTTAGATCTCCCACTCAATGAATTATTTTTGTTTCTATTCTGGGACCTTCCTCATATAGACAAGGCATCACCATTCTGGATCTCCATATTTTTCATCTCATATCCTCCATCAGTAAGGAAGAGACTATTTCATCAAACTGCAAGGCAATTGCATTGCTACCTATTGCAACAACTATACTATCCCACGAATCTGGTAGAGATCAGAACAAAAAGAGGCACTTATCTTCATCTGAAATTTTAATATCAATAGATAATAACTGACTTACCATAGTTTTAAATGCATTCAGATGCTTTATCACCGAGTCTCCATCTTTCATCCTCAGGTTATACAGCTTTTTCCGTAGGAACAGTTTATTCACCAGAGACTCAGATTGGTACAAAGTCCCTAACTTGTCCCACAAAGCCTTAACCGTAGCTTCCCCTCATACATTCAGCAATACTGAATCTAAGACACACAATTTTATTGTGACCTTTGGCTTTTGATCCAACTTCTTCCATTCTTCATCGGACACGCCCATTGGTTTAGTACCTAGATCTACCGTGATCCACTGATATTTATCTACCAACAGATCCTCCATCTTGAGTTTCCATAACTCAAAACTCTGACCATTAAATTTCTTGATCTCTATCTTTCCACTACTCGCCATCTTCTTTCACCACCAAAATCAATCCCACAGGTCTCCCACTGAACAGGGTCTACCACAGGCTCAAACGAAACCCCTTAGCAAAAAAGGTGTCCCCTTGAAGCCAAAATAGCTCTGATACCAAATGTAGGTTTTAACCCCATACAAAAATTACCTGCATATGAATTCTAAGAAAAGAAAATAAATAACGAAAGATAATAACACATAAAACACACACATATATAATATATTATTATATATATAGATATTTTCCCTAAAATCCCAAAAACCGGGACTACTAGCTTGATTTTCATTATGTTCCTTGCAATGTTACAAACATATATATACATGTTGAAGCATCCAATACCATGGACCGAAAACCATCGCGCCCAAAACCATGTGTGAAAACCATGCACAAAACCATAGGTAGGTTTGCCCACCTAATATAGGTGGGTTAGTCATGGAAATAATATAACACAACCCAACACAAGTGAGCATTGTATGGGCTAAAGCAAGCACCCTGTGCTTGGTAACCAAGATCGATAGCAACTTCACTAGGTTGGGCTTCACCAAAAGTGAAGCAGATGTGAACATTTACCATATTGTGGTTGAATTTAAATTGTTGATTATTATTTTATATGTCGAAGATTTGATTATGACAGGTGATGATAAGTTGATTAAGTCTTGCAAAGAGGATCTTGCAAGAGAGTTCGAAATGAAGGACTTGGGACTCATGCACTACTTTCTAGGTATGGAAGTATGGAAAGGTGATGAGGAAATTTTTGTCTCTTAGGGAAAGTATGCCAATGAGATACTCAAAAGGTTCCAAATGGAGAGCAGTAAACCCATGGAGACTCCTATAGCAGGTAATTGGAGGAAGGAGGATGCTACTTTCGGTGAAGTAGTGGAGGCTACTATTTACAGGTAGCTTATGGGTTCACTCATGTATTTGGTGAACACACAACCAGACATATGTTATGGAATTAACCATCTTATTCAAGCGATGGTTAAGCCAACCAAACTATATTAGAAGGAAGCCAAACATGTGTTGAGATATGTCAGAGGCACTAGTCATTATGGTTTATGGTACAAATGGATAGAGGGAGTGAAGCTTCAAGGCTTCACTGATGCAGATTGGGTACAGAGTGCATCCAATAGGAAGATCACATTAAGCGGGATCTTTAGTATTGGGTCAAAAGTTGTTTCTTAGTACAACAAGAAACAGAGATCAGTTGCACTTAGTTCAGTAAAAGTAGTGTACATGGCTGCTAGTCAAGCAACTTGTGAGGCTATCTAGATGAGAATATTGTTGTTGGTTTATTTGGTCAGTAGATGGATCCAACTGTAATTTACTGTGATAAGCAAATTTGTATCAAACTCTTTGAAAATCTAGTTTTTCATGATTGAACCAAGCATATTGATATCTGGTATCATCATCTTCGAGATTGTGTGCAGAGGAGAATTATGTTTTTAGAGTACATTCCCACAGAGGAGCAAGATGCATATATTTTGACAAAGGCATTATCAAGATGTAAATTCGAGTTTCACAGAGGCTAGATTGAGGTAGAATATAATCCCTTTCTTGTTGACAGGGAGTGTTAAAAATAGCAACAAGAAATTCCAATTTAATTTGTCCTTGAATAAAATCGAAATTTTGTTCTCATAGCGACTTGTAATAGTTAATTAAGTTAAATTGACTTAATTGACGTAGGAAATTTGATTTGGAAGTATATCTAGAGTCATGTAGAGTGATTCCTAAGTTTTAGGGGTCCAGGTTGAGTTCTTTGGAGTTGTAATTAATTAACTCAATATAATCGAGTTAAAGTCAGTTAAACTAGTTCAAACTATTGGAGGAACTAGAAGGAGATCTAGTAGTGGGAACGGGCACCATTGCATCCTCAATACCACACCCATTAACTGAAGTGTCACTCATAAATAACTCATGCATGTCAGTTCATATGAAGACCCAATTGAGATTAGAGTTCAAGGACAATGTATTATCACTTGTATGATTTTCCAAGTTGTACATATGGTGCATGAAATCAGTTGAGGGCCTACGGATGGATTGCATAGTTATGGATAGAAGATTTTCCAATTAAATATGGGCTAATTCTCTCAGGAATTGCGCAAGGAAGTAGAGGCTTGGCAGGCAACAGAATTGGCTAAGTGTTGGCTTGAGATGGTTTGTGAAGCAAAGAGTTAGATTGTACAGGTGCAAGAATTGTTCGAGTTGAACAAGCATTCTATTTTCTTCTCATATCTTTTGGTTAATGCAATATAGATAGTTGGGGTTTTTAGAAGTTTCTTTCCCTAGAAATATATTGTGTTATGTGCGATTGATATTCTTCCTTTTCTGCTTATTGTTTTCATCAATCAATTTTGGCTTCTGTTGAAGAGTAAACTAGATTATTTTCTTATGTTTTAGCATATCACATAAGTTGTTGAATCTGCAAGTAAAAATCTACACTATTGTTGTTATTTATCTGGTTATATTTGGTTATAAGTATGGTCTTATGACAGTCTTGAGTTATGGATCTCATCATGTTTTGGTTAGTAGATGAAATGTTAATGAATGAAAGACCTAATAGATTATAATGTAGCTAATATCAGAGGGCATCAAACCTTCTTGACGATTCTCAAATAAGTATGAGGTCTGTATGTTCAGATGTGTTTTTATGACCTGTACATTACATGTTCATGATGTGCTTGACAAAATGCTTGTCATGGTTAGGATGAGTTATCTCAGGTCCTTGTTCAATTTTTTCATTAGAGGCATTTTCTTCTTTTTATTTACCATTTCTGATAATTTCATCAAGTCCTGGGTAGAGGCATCAGTCCTATAATAAAAAAGTGGCTCAAAATTTGGGGTCGCCAGCACAAAATTGCCTTAAAAAGACTGCAGTCGAATGGAGGCCTTGTTGTGGGAGTGACTCGAGGGTTTCAATTGCATGGAAGGCTTATTATGAGAGTGACTGGGGGTCTAGTTTAGTCAAAAAGAAAGTTAACTCAGTGGTTTGGCACTTGGAGTGGTTGGTTAGCCTCTAGGGTTCTTATAGCTCCTAAGGAAGGTGATAGCCATAGACTTCTATTACAGTTATATTTCATGATTATTTACGATGATGTCATGATCTCTTGCTTTCAATCGTATACTTCTATGATGGCATCTCCTAACATGATGCATCTTATCATGCTTCTAATGATTCATATATTGATATTTATACTTTACAACAGAAAACTGAAACAGAAACCTGAAAATAACTAAGCAAGGAATATTATCTCAATCATAGTAGAGATATCTTACTTCTTCTTAGATTTCTTCTTTTCATCTTCTTCCATTTCTTTAGTGATATGGACTTCTTCCCTTCCTCTTTTGTTGTTGTCCTTCTTTAATTTGGACAATCTCTCTTGTGGTTCCCATATTCATAACAACCATAGCATGAAACCTTTGACATGTTCTTCTTCTTTTCCCGGGAGCCAATCTTCCCAAACTTCCCTTTTCTTATAGCTATGGTAACAAATGCTTGATCTTGGTCGCTTGATCCTACATCGATTTTTTCATTCATCTTGGTTTCTTTGATTTTGGACAATGACCATAGTTCATTATGTGGAGTAGCTTCCTTCTTCCCATAGTTGCTTGATGTGAAGTTGCCCCATTCCTCTGGTAGTGCATTGAGCACTATGGTAGTCATTTCCTTGTTAGACATTATTTCTCCCAACTCCTGGAGTTGGTATTTTATTTTTGACACCCCCATAAATTACTTTATGAGGCTATTCCTTATTATTTTGATATCTTCATGTTGTAGAGCTTGATCTTCTTCTTTCATCGGTTCAACAATTAAACCCTTAACATGACCAATGACTTCATTTTATATCAAGATCAAATCTATCCTCTTCTTCCATGCAAGAAAGTTTGATGACCCAACCAATTTGTTTCTCTCCTTGCAATATGAAGTCATTTTGACATATTCAAATATAGATATAATAATACATACTTGTCAAGTGAATATCTACTAGATGATGAAATCTTCAACTTGATGCCTTCTTGATTTTGATGATGGTGTAAATAATAGAATATGTGTTCTTGGTGAAGATGTCTTTTTTCAAAATTAATCCTTTGCTCAAAGGGATATCGCATATATTCCTTGATGACAATGACAATGATTTTTCATGATTTTCTTCCTTCAAGACAATGCTAGTTAAACTTGTTTCATAACCTCAAATTTCAGCCCTTCTTCAGAATTTTGGCTTGATTTAGCAGTTCTGTAATTTCATCTTTTTTTCTGCAATAACCCTAGTTCATTCTTGTGGCTAGAAGATGGAAAAATTTGCCTCCTTTCTACTTCGCTTGACTTGACTTTTTTTCTTGTTATTTCATCTTGCAAAGGAGACCTTTCTTGGCACAAAATTTGATCCTTGATGGTGGCTGCAATTCAATATTTGTTGCTATAGAAGGATGTCTTAATACTTCACATGTGTGGAGAATATAGCCCAAAAAAACATATCCAAAAGTACTTATCTTTTCCTTCCTCATGATAATTATTGTAGAATGTGCAAGTTTCCAAAGAAGGCTTCAAATGTGGAACCCTTCTTTAGATGAACTAGGGTTTTGAGCTCTTCTTTGATGCTATTAATTATTCCATTTTAATATGATCAAAGGTATAATACTTCTTGATGATTGATGCTCTTGATGTTTCCAAGACTATATATTTATAATTTGGCCCTAGAGTATCCTTCTCCATGTTTCCCTTCCTATATGTAGTCACCTTAGCTCTGATACCATGTTGAGAAATCTAGGGGGCCAACAAGTGTAGGTGATTTCTCTTACTTTGATAACTGCTTGTGATGTATTTTTACTTTACTTGATTAAATTATTATTTTCTTATTATTATTAGTGTTCTCTATCATAAAAGAACTAACAAATCATAAATAACAATGAGATAATAGGACACAAGATATAGGTGATCAGTAAGGGCCAAAACCTCTCCAATTGAGAGGAAAACCCACCAAAATCCTTCTCTTCTTATACAACTTCAATTAATGAATTCCAAGACTTATGACCCTTGGCCTAAACCCTCCAAGACCAAGTCATCCTTCCTTACTGATGAACTCTCCTTACACAGATTCCAGCAACTTTGACCATGTAGCTTCATAGCTTTGATGTAGCTTTAGAATTTCGTCTAGCCCAAAAATTGTAGAAACCCTAATGAAATAGAGAGAGGGGCCCAAAAACTTCGATCTCTATCTTCTTCTTCTTCCTCATCCTTTTCTAGCTTCTATCTTGAGGAGATAGAACTTGCTTGAGTGAGTGTGTGTTGGCTTAAGAGGGCCCAACCCAAGTTCAGCGTTATTTAGCCAAACAAATCCCTACACTACTGGCCCTTTTGGCATCAGCCTGCGGGGTGCGAACCAAAGTCTCACCCGAAGCAGCATAGGGGAATGCTAGAACCAAGTTCCCGCACCCTGAGATGGTCATGATGTCAGATTATTCCTTATATTCTTGCCTTTGTGTAGGTTACTTAGCTCTAGGGCTTGCCAGACTAGCCCTTTATTACGCCCTTTAGTACCTCCGCGAAAAGGTATGATTGAGCTTCATGCAGCCCTAACCTATGGCTCAAGTACTTTTATGCTGCTAGGGCAGCGTACCATGTAGATTCCCAAACTATTCTAAGTGTCTTACTTATCTTATTCAAAAATCATAATTAGCACCGCGTAAACATATGTTCCTACTTGCGTTCACTTAACCAACATGATTATGTACATTCAAGCATCATATAAGAATTATAAATGAAATTCATACACAATACAACAAGATGCATTAACCAGAACAAAGACACAAAATTTGCAGAATACTTCTCTTTATTGATATCTTCAAGTGATTACAGACTCTATCCACCCTGCGGACATAGTTGCAGGGGTCTGCGCACTTAGCTGCGGACTTCCACCATAGGCCTCTGTGTACTCAGCTACAAAACCTCTACCTA
The DNA here is from genome assembly GCA_000404065.3 of Pinus taeda. Classification (NCBI taxonomy): domain Eukaryota; kingdom Viridiplantae; phylum Streptophyta; class Pinopsida; order Pinales; family Pinaceae; genus Pinus; species Pinus taeda. The sequence goes on along the minus strand of APFE030727966.1, from coordinate 6,482 downwards.
CGCTACGACCCAAAACTTAGACTTCTTACTTCAGAGCTATGACTCTCAAAGACTTATCTGAACTCCTTGCTACTACTTAGAGCTTACTTACTTAGCCCTTTTTATACAATCCCATGGTCCACAGACCATGGGTAGATCTTTTATAGCTGACTTTACTTTACAAAAATAAGAGTGGACAACCCTTTATGAATCATGACACCTTCGTGCTCTGCAAACATGAATTGTGGATACTTTACTATTTTATTACAAAATTCAACCCAAAACATGGGTTTTTAGCCCCAAAACTGTCCTTAGTGGATCCCGTTCCCAACAGGCCCCCAACACAAACATCATGACTCGCCCTCGAGTCACTTGGCAGGTGCGGAGATCTTTACACGAAGATCTTCCAGTTCAACTCATATGATCGCAACCTCAACTATGCACTATGTGGCCGCCTGCTTCGTGTCTTCAACCATCTGCTAGGTCACTGCTCCTGAACTATCGGCCTGAAGCTTTTACTGAGTGGATTTCAGAGTCATAAGCTTTCCTTCAATAGAGCCTATTTACCGTGTAAGCCTTGTCCAGCCAGGGCTTCAGTCTTGCCTTCAGCACTGCTTCCTTGTGCAGCGCTGCATCCACCTGTTCTTTCAGCTGCTTGGCCTCCTGTAGCTTTTGTAGTCTTTATGTTAGTGTGACGGTTCACGTTGTACCCTTGACCTCATCATAGTGCTATTGTATCTCACGTGCTTCCTTCTCTAGTCATTGTACATTGGGTTCCTCCTGCAAGCTTGTCAGGACCTCAAACGACTGCTCAAAAAGTTGTGTGTAGTCTGCTACTGCACTATCCACCACCACTATTGCTTTTGTGACAACGGTCGCCCGCTGCTCCTTCACTTCTGGTGAAGTTGAAGGTTGGGCCTTCAACTGTAACTCCATGATTTGCAAGTTCAAATCCAACTTAACCCTCGCCATCTCAGTATGAGTGTTGCGCACCCCTGTGGATAGCTTGCAAATGCGCACCTCGAATAGCTCCTCCTCAGGAATGAACAACTCTAGGACCATTCGGCATGCCTCCTCGACAACATGGGTAATGTGCTTTCTCTTATTGGTTGCCTTGGTCTCAGCAGCGATGTCAGAATCACGTTGTAATGCCATCTGCTCGTTTTTGATCTGTTGTTCACTGATCACCTAGAGGGTGAAATGCTCATCGGCCCTCAGCTCTACAATCACTCCATCCTACAAGAGGTGGAGTGCTTTATGCGGGAGCACTAGCAGATTCAACCATACTCCCTTTAGGGTGCTGACAATGGGCCTGTCAGCTTCATTCTTCGTGGTTAGTGCTCTATCAGGTAGCACTATCACACTAGAGGCCTTTGCGAGCAGCAGCATCTCAGCAACTTTTGAAGTGTCGATAGCCAGGCTAGTAGACATTGTGCCAGTCTGCGACGCATGGGTCTACAGCTCCTACAACCCTATCTAGATAGCCCCTAATATTATCTGTTGTTGCTACTCAAATTGTTGTAGGGCTTCCACGGTGACATCCCTCACTATGTCATTGATGTCGTGCAAACCACCCTTTGTTAGGGTGATAAGGTCTAGTGATGTCTTGGTAGGCTTTGATTTCTTCTTGGACCCTCCTTTATCCTGCTCCCTTAAGCGCTTGATGATGGCAGGCGTCTCCTATGGATCTGCATTGTGCTGCTCATATGTCTCGTCCTCTGTCTTAGGTGAAGGCGACCTCACACCTTTGTTAGAGCCTTGCTCTATCCCACCTTTCTACTTCACTCTCTATTGCGTGGCCTCGCACTCCACCTAGGCCTTATCAGCAGCCTCCTTTTCCCTTTTTTCACCCAGCTGTATCATCTTAAGCTTAGCCTCCTCCTTCTTTTTCTGCATGGTGACTTATTTGCTCCCATCACCAAGTCTGTTGTAGCACACCACTCTGCTAGCCATTGATCAAGTACTGCATCAATGGCATCATTCGTTTCCAGATAAGGTAAGTCATACCGTTTTTGCGCGAGGTCCTTCTGCACTCTGATGGATACATGATGGAATCTGCTTTAAATTCTATGTAGCCCTGTAGGTTGGCGTACACCATAGGCGATAATCACAGTTTGTGATTAATGGCCATGAAGATGTTCATCTCCATCAAGATCTAGAAGATATTACTATCCTTGACGCACTTTGCATCCTTGGTCGCCCACAACGAACCGTACTTCGCTGCTTCTGGTACGTCTGGCATGACTAAAGGGAATTGACTATCCTATGGCAGCTCCCATGCTACCAGTACAATTGACAACAAGAGCCACACATAGTGAAACATCTTGCTGAGTTCTTGCGCTTTGTGACAGTTTGCTAGGAACTCTCCACGAAGGTAGCTCGACCAGTTGAACTAGACTCCTTCAGTGCACTAGGCTGCTAACACGACAACAGGCACCGACTCCTCATCAGTGCAAAACTTCCTCATCACATTCCCTGCTAGAATCTGTGTAGCTACCTTCATAGCAGAGTCACAGATGTTGGATATAGCATATCCACACAAATTCTTCACCAGTTTAAATTTTTCTTTCATGGACTCCACGACAGCCTTCTCACCACCTTTTCCACCAAATATCATGGCTGGATTCTCTCCTGTATATAGTAATCGCGTTATCCTGTGAATCAACCTATCCACGATGGGTATTGGCTCCTCTAGCCACATACACCCATTGTGCACCAAGCACAATAGCTACTTGATGACCAATACTGTCATCGGAGTGCAATTGTAGTGTGGCACCCAAAGTAGGTTGAGCAACCCTTCCTTGTCTACTCCTTTGAGCCACCTCCGTGGCTCCAATGCTGTCATTCCAATGTTTGTATCAATGATCCAATGCATTAGCTGCTCAATCGCTAGGTGTGGGAACTTCTTGTGATGAGCCAAGTCCTAGTCCTCAAGTTTTAGCAGCAATAACCATGCCAAGCATGGTCCATCAAAAACAATCTCATCCGACAGTAGTGGGGTTTGCAAGGGGTTCTTTCTCTCATCGCTTTCTTTTAGCACCTTGGTCTTGGGATTGCACAGAGGGACATACTTAGGCAACTAAGTGATAGGGTCAGCACCCTGGGCTTCAACCTCTTCCACTTCTACTCCCACATCTTCATTATCCATCGAGATGTCTTCGATTTATTCCTCCTCTGGCTCCAAATTTATGGCTTTTCCCTTCTCCTGTGCAATGGGATTTGGTGGGTTTCTTCATGGCGATGCACACAACTGTATTGTAGGATTCTTTCCCTTTTTATCCTTTGCGGTGTCCTTGGTTGGGGTTGGCTTTGGTCTCAGTGCCCTTGGTGATTTAGGGACTTCGGCTAGTACTTTGGCAACCTCTAGAGCAGCTACTTCTTCCTCCATCTCAACTTCCGGCATTGACTCCTCAACTTCGGTATCTATAACTTCTGTGGGTGCTGACATAACGCTTTCCAATAGTGCTCATGACATCTCTTGTAAATTTGCAAATGCTAGAGTCTCATTCAAAGCCTTGAAGAATTCTTAGTTCATGAGTGCCTGAGGGCTGAAGAACTCAATTCTCAAAATGCCAAGTGTTTCTCGCTGGATAGCCACTTATAATTTATAGGACATTTTGAATTCAAATCTGACTGTTCCCCCCAAATTTGGTTCATTAATGCTGGATTGGCAATATATTTAAGGATCTGAGCCATAAATTTCATCTTAAATGACAGTTGCCCACTCCATTTGGCCACATTTCTACCGTCAAATCATGAATAGGGACTTTAACGGTCACTTTCCGGCCGATCTACGCAATTTCCCCCTGGGTAGCGCAACTCCCTTTGCACTGTCACGAACCCTATGACACTTCCTTGCTTTGCATAGTCCTCAAATTGCATAGCTCCCCAACCCGAGCAGTGTAGTTTATAGTCTCATGCCTCCTTTCAGTTGCCTGGAGTGCTAAGATTGTGCTGCCTTCATCTAGTTACATAGCAGGACCACCAATGTATGGCTTCAATCGACTGCCATTCACCTTTCCTGGGAAGGGATCTCCATTCAACTTGACCAATTGTACCTTTCCTCCATCGGTAATCTCCTTAATGACATAGGGCCCTAACCAGTGCATTCTGAATTTTCCTAGAAATTTATCAAACTTGTTGCCATATAACAAAACCAAGTCGTTTACTTTAAAGGTGAGCAAATTAATGTATCGATCATGCCATGCCTTTTTGCACTTACTTTGGACCTATTGCTGAAATCCAGCTAGAAATATTTCTTCCTCAAGCTCAGCCAACTGTGCGAGCCTCTCCTCTAGGGCTCTACAATTTGTCATACCCGTGAGTGCCACTATGCACAAACTAGGCACAATATATTCCATAAGCATTACCGCTTCAACACCATAGACAAGCCTAAAGGGAGTTTGTCCAGTCAACTTCTTACATGTTGTTCGATAAGCCTATAGTACTACATGTATGCGTATGTCCCAATCACTTTGCTAAGATTTGCAAACCTTGGTTAGCACATTCTCCAACACTTTATTGAATGCTTCCACCATCCCGTTAGCCTGCGGGTGATAAGGCGTGCTCTTCTGGTGATATACCTAAAATTCCTCAGTCAGCACACTGATCATCTCATTCAAAAAGTGAGTACCGCAATCTCTCATCAAAATATTCGGACAGCCAAATCACATTAGTACATAGTCAAGAGGAACTTCACGTCAGTCACACCAGTGCAATCCTTCACAAGTTGTGCCTCTGCTGATCGAGTCAAATACTCTGTCGCGGTGATAATGTACCTTGCTCCCGTCTTTCCTTGGGGCTGAATAGGTCCCACAAAATATATTGCCCATTTCTCAAAGGGTTGTAATGGCATATATGGATTCAAAGGCATTTCATCCCTTTGTGATGGCCTACTAGTCCTTTGACACACATCACACACTTTTCAATAGGCTTTTGAATCTTGATGGAGAGTTGGCCACAACAACCCTGTGCGTAGAATCTTCTGCATGGTCAATCTCCCTGCATAATTTCCTCCCACAACAGCCCCATGAGCATTTGTGAGGATGCTCCTTCTTTTGATCTGGGGTACATATCGTCGCAATATCTCATCAAACCCCATTTTGTACAGATGCCAAACAATGACAGAAAAATCTGTCATCTACACCACTAACTCCTTCTTCTACTGGATGGTGTATTCCTCTAGGCAGTTCTTGTTTTCAGGAAGCATATGATATCCTCAAAATGACCATTCGTGACATGCATTGTAAATAGTTGCACCTCAGGCAATCCCTCCTCCAGATTAGTGGGCTTTTCCCCTGTTTTGATGTGCGACAATGGTCTAGTCCCGCATTCAGTCATCCAGGTGTTATCTCAAAATCAGACCCTGGAAGGCTACAGACCAGGAAGACTTCAAGTAACTATTTCAAACCAATCTTTTGACTAAGGCTTAGCCTCCTTAGCCTGAGAGGGCTC
>APFE030727957.1:0-15066 GCA_000404065.3 Pinus taeda | reverse complement strand
CGAAGTGAAGGAGGAGCTCATCCGGATCGACGAGGCTGGACTACTACAACAGTGTTGGACTATAGGTAGGATCTAAACACTTGATTTCTTGTATGGTAAATGCATGTTTAGAGAACAATTGCTCTTAATTGTCTTGTTTGTCACTAGAAAGTCTTAGGCTTCTAGGGAGGTTGGTTTTGTCCGCAAGATTAACTCTTTCCGCATGACAAAGGCTTCTAAGGATCAACGGGTAACCTTTTGTCAGTTCAATGTTGGAGCTCTTTCTCATTATTCTCTCTCTCATACTCTTGGACACTTAGAATTTTCTTGGAGCACTCTTGGAGTGTGTGGCGTACTTATATTCTTGGAGCAAGCAGGTAAAGGAAAAACAGGAAAGTGAAAGGATGCACAAGGATCAGCAGCTACATCAGATTTCCTTGCAGGTATCGTGTTGCATGTATGTTTCCTTCACTAGTTTTGGCATGCATGCCACATGCATGTGGTTTCTTGGTTCTGATCTATCATTAGTAGGAAGGATTTGCCTAGATTGATAATGGATTTCCTAGCCTTGCCATTTCCTGGATAGCCATGGTGATTGTGGGTTTATTTTCATTGTTTTCTTTTGGTTGGTTCTCATGTTTCCTTAGCTTGGGTTGATTTATTAGTTCCTGAAGTCCCTGGTTGGACAAACAGTTTGGAATCCCTGTAACAACTTGGGTTCAGTTACTAGTCTTAGAAGCCTTGGTTGGACAAACGCTTTGGAAGCCCTTGGTGGGTTGAGTTACTAATTTTGGAAGCCTTGGTTGGACAAATTCTCAGGAAGCTCAAAGATAGCTCTGGTTTGAGTTACTATTCCTAGAAGCCATTATTGGAACAAATGCTCTGGAAGCTCTGGAAGGTTTGGATGGAGACCAATTTGATGATGGTTTTGTGACTTTCGACCATGAGGTGGAATCATTGTTTGATGGGTTAAGGTGAATGGATTTTGGAATCCCTGGATGAGGTTTAATTGATGTGTTCGATGATATCCCATATTCATGCTTGGAATATGGCTTAGGGATGAATGGCTGAAGAGAGTTTTGGCTTAGCCATTCTATGGTCGGGTGTAACGTGGAAGTCCCATCCCGGGTTTGTATTTTACATAATTAATGAATGGTTATTTCTCGCTATATTTCTATGAGCATTTTGATGAATTATATGTGGTCTATATTACTATACTTTCATGAGTATTTTTTGTTGCTATTATGCCGGTTATGTATGTGTTTTATCACAGCAGCCATGTGTGGCTCTTTTTACTTATAATTGAATGATCAATGTATCTATGACATAATGGATGGAATGGTAATTGATGCATTGAGGCATCAATGCTTCTTAGTGATTCTCAGCTAAGTATGAGACCTCTATACTCAGAACTTTGAATTACTCCTGTAGATTACACATTTGCAATATGTTGGATGAAATGCCTGTCATGGCTAGTAAGGGTCTAGACAAGGTCTTGAACGAGTATTTTCATTAGTACTGTCATTTCCATCTTATATTACTAATTTGAATAGATGGATCAATTCTGGGCAGTGACCTAGGCTCTGAGCCTGAAAAAGTGACTTAAATCCTAAGGTTGCTGGCACAACACTAACAATTCTAGTCCAAAGTTGTTGGCAGTCAAACATGTGAAAGAGACTTTAGGTTGTTGGTCGCTCCCTTTCCAATAGCATGAGACTGACTATGGCCCAAGAGACTTAAAATAGCAGTGGGGCCTAGGGACAAGTTGTTTGAGTGGATGACTTGTCCTTTAAGGGTTACGTTGATGATGTTGGATGTCTGTATGGTGTGTTTCTGTTGGTTCCACTTCCTTAATGTGACTTAGGAGGTCAAGTCATATCATAGTGGCCTCTCATCACATGTTTACACCGGCTAGCTAGTTGCTCGGGTAGATGTGGGAAGAGGGTGTTACAAGGCTTCTGGTATTCATCATCAAGTGTGGAAGAATGAGAGCTTGGCACCTTAACATCAACTATCTCCATCTCAAATTTTTGAAGAAGACTAACTTCCAATTCAAGTTACTGCTTAGAATATTCCAACTTTTGAATGACCGCCTCCTTCTCAATCAGTTGCTGAGATAAGGCATCATAATCTTGTTTGAAAAAATGATATCGCTCCAACATTTTTCTTTTAAACAATTAATATTCATAACATGCTAAATGTTTTTCTCTTCTAGTTGCTTCCTCAAATTTTCTATTCTTGAGTTAGAAAAAGTATGAACTTCCTCCTCTAATTCATCAAGGAGGTCAATCTTTTCTTAAAGTTCATCTGCAAGCATTTGGAAATATTTTCCCATGGTTGAATCTAGATGGTCAACCTTCTTGATTTTTTGAGTGAATGAAGTTTGCAACCTATTTTTAAGAGTTGCATTCTCTCCTTGCAAAAGGGCTACGACTGACTACAGTTGAATATCCTCTCCATGAAGTTCATCTGGTGCTTTCTTCTCATGAAGATCTTGAAATATTTTACCCATCTTGATAACAAAAGTTGGCAAATGTGTTTTCACTAGCCACAAAAATTACTATAAAAAAAAGTTGACGATGACAACAACAACTACTTTACACTTCAAAGCATGCTACAAATCATATCAATTCAACAACATTTGTACCACTGGCCATCAAGAAAGGATTTCATAACTAGCATCCATCAAGATACCAAATACATCAACCAAATGGATATATGGCTATTCTCCATTCGGCATCATTTTCATATAAAACAATGCATGGAAATTTTAAGATTTAATATCCTTGTTTTAAAGAATTTGTGCCCCAAAAAAAATAATCCTTCTTTTAAAAACCCTTTATGGAAAAAGGACCCGTAGTATAAACAACTAATAAAAAAAATGTGTTTTTATTGGGCCTAAGAGAGGTGAGAGGCAAATAAAACCCAATTGTAATCTCCCTAATAACATAGGCAAATTAACACCCCAATGATAATCCCCATGCATATGCCTCTTTCCTATTCGTTTGCATGACACTTATGAGAATTTGTTATAATAGTCATTGCTTCATAACAAACAAATGCAGGCCTTTGTTCCCACAAATACAAGTATGCATATCCACTTGTGTTGTCTTGAAATTCAAATATGTTTCCCTTATGCCTAATTGTTGATAGGCCTGGAGGCAGTGAAGGGAAAATTCAAATTGCAGCAAAAAAGTTGGAGTCGGCGTATCTCTAGAGGGTGAGCTCGAGATCAAAACCAAGATCCACTATTAGACCAATTCATGATGGCATATTGCTGACATTTTCAAACTAGATCAACGATATAACCCAAAGCTCTTCTCTCTCAAAACAGGAGCTTCAGATATTATACCGTTTAGTTATCTCGTATGGATTCTAGAGATTCAAGGAGACGTGCACCCTTCTCCCCAGCTGAGAGAGTTATACAACAGACTTCAACTGTAACAAAAATATTAACATGTCGTTGAAGTATCTGTTGCATGTGTAGATGCTCAACTACCAAAAGAGTAAAGATCAACCCACTAGAAAAGCTGATTCCGAGTAATCTAACCCCGGAGTTGGTCTTGATTGAATTTGAGCATCAATGATGAAAGGTTTTGATCCCCTCTATGATTTACTAGAGTGAGACTTCACAAATATGATTATAGTGGACGAATTCCCATTGATACTGTGATCTCAATACAACAATCAAATATTAGTGATCACTACAAAAAATAAAATAAAATTTGGTGCCAATATGAATCTTGGAACCCTGACTATGAAGAAGCCATGGGTATCAAGCTCAGATCTGACCTGATCTATGTACACCTGATCATAGAGACCCCATTTAGGGCATGAAAAAATTAGGAAACTCCAAAAATGAATTCAACAGGGAAAGAATCACCCACTATGATACAATAAAAGAGTATTTTATTAATCACAATATCATGTAAAAGTACATAGAATACCTCCATTATATAGCAATGAAGGAGGTTTAGTGTCAGTTAAGGATAACTACAACAACTGGACAGATGCAAGTCCCTATTGAGCTTACAACTCACCATACTTAGCTCATAAGGAAAAGAGGCATTGGAAAATCCATTTCTAACAAAACTAGTGACAATTTATATTTCGTTCTCTCTAGATCTGCAATAAGATTAGAAACCAAGAGTCCGCGACTGCTTTGGACCCCCAAGTGTTTTGAGATTCAGATATTTTGGAAGAAGTTTCTCACCGGGTTCCTGACCCTAGCTACACCAAGGAAAGAAGGGAATTGTTCCTCAAGTCCATAACTTTACATTAGAAGATGAGGACTTTGCTTGATAGGGTCTTAAAAGACAAACATGGGATATACCATATCTTTTCTTCTGTGGAAGACAATAAACTAGTTCAAAGGAATCAATGGTTTTACTTGGAATGACTGGATGCAAGGCTTGAACATCTGGAAATCCATTTGCAATGTTAATCTAACCTCCTTGCTCCCAAAAGACTCGCCCTTGTTACTTATTCTTACTCTTAAATGGGTGGAATGCTTAGTGACAATTTTTTGTATTACAATTATGTTATAGTTAGACTTGTTTTAATGAATTATGTTGGTGGTTAAAAATATCTAGTTTCCCTTCAGACAAATTAAAAACACCTATAGAGTTCCATAATTATGTTATGACTAATTAAATAATTTACTATATTTTCATACTATTATATATATATAAACTAAAATTGTTTTCTTTTGCAATTAGAAACTATAACCTGATATGAAGAGTAAACTCACATCAACTGTTATATATACCTAATACGTATTATATGAACTGTGGAATAATGATGGATAACTTACCATCAAATTTATTTCATGGATTTGTAAATATCCATTCACAATTTTCTTAAAATTATCAAAATTTTGGCATACATCTCATTGATTAGTGGAATAAATGACATCAAGGATGACGAGAGGTTAAGCATTCAGTTATATCTTTGTATTTAACATTAGTCATACAAAACAATTAACCTTTTTCATAGCATATAATTTACTTTTCAATGTTAAATTTTGATAGAGAACTAGCAACCTCCCCAGACATATGCAACAATTCATAAGCCACATATATCATGGAGTCATAATGGACAAGGTGTGGCCTGATCTAAGGCGATCACAAGAATTGGCATGGATATATTTTGATATGGTCTTTATTCAGTTTTCCTGTGTTTTGTTATTTTGTACTTTGTTACATTTTAAAGAAGCAATCAAATCTGTTGTAATCATTTTGGGCAGTAGAGCCATCGCACGATGAGACAGCTAGTCAATTAGACAGCTAGAACTCCGGTGAGATATTTTGTAAATATTGTTCAAAGATTCCCCTCTCTTTATAAATAGACGAAAGAAACACTTAAATGAGGTTCCCAATTTCTGCATTCTAAAGGCCTGAATTTTTCTTTTGCAAGTTTTGAGCTCTGTTTGTAGAGAGAGTGTTTCCACTTTGGTTCAATTTGCTTGTTCATAAGGTGCTCAGGCATATACAATTGTTAAATGTAATGGACTAGTGATTTGGACTCCATATTCAAAGATTAATGAAACAATTTGGTTGATTCCAATCTGAGCAATGCACATTATGCTTTTCCCTTTGTTTATCATTTCATGTATGTCTTTCCTCTTTTGAAATTATGTGATGAAGTAGGCGGTTTCACTCTCTCATGGGTTTATGTATGCTGCTAAGTAGTGAGAAGTACTTGTGTAAACACATTTACTTGTTTTATTTGATAGTCTGCAGTGCTTGTGTAATCACAGATTTACTTGTGTTATTTGATATCCTACAATACCTATATGCAAGCACATATTTACTTATGCTAATTGGTGACAAATGTATTCATGAGGCATAGAGGTTGAGACCTTAATTTGTGCTCCACTTTTTCCGCATTTTCACCCCCTCACCCTTCCATATTTCTATTAGAGATTGTTGCTTATGATTTTGTGTTATGTCTAGTCCTCTACATTGATTTCCCTCCTTTTCCTTCCTCCTATTCATCTACACTACAATAACAATGTTAAACTGTGTATTTTTGTGTGTCAGCCACCAAAACCAACACATTTCTCTTTGAGATTAGTCATATGTACTATGTTTATTTCAATCTATGTGCTTGCTTTAATTTACCTTGGTGAAGGGCTATTGAACCAATTATGTGACATATGGAGTGCATCAGAAAGCCTTTAAATAATCTTCAAAAGCACTCATCTCGGATGCCCTAGGCACTGGTCTCCTATGAACCCAGAGATTGTCTCTAGGAGGCTTCTATATCTTCTGAAAGCAATTGTGTGACAGGCGATAGAAAAAGCTACAACATCTTCTTGGCATCGCTGTTGGGGAACGATAAAAATTATTTTTTCTGTGGGTATGACAATTTTTACATTCCCTCTGTTAGGTGAGCAAGGGAAGTGTGGGTTGAAGATCTCTCACCTTGGCAACTCCATTGTTTTAATCTTATTGTAAACATATTTCTTTGGCCTGCAACAATATATATTAATTCCAATCCCAACTAGAAGGATCATGGATGAGATTTAAAGAGTTGAGCATCAAATATCAATTTGGGGGCAGTGAGGCGTGCCTATTTTAGTTGTTGACTTCCAAGAGAAAAATGACATAAGGTCTAGTACTCAAATGTTGGGCTAGTATCATTTGAAGGTTGGCCTCACTTGGGTGAATTGAGCCTTATGCCTAAGCAGGAGTTGTATATAAATAAGCTCACTATGTGAGTATTTAATTTCCAATTTTTATAGTTTGTAATTTTTCATTTTAGCTTTATGAGGAAAGGACTCCCAAAAAATAAAGTTCCATGGAAATTTTTTGGTTTTATAGGTTTGGTATATTTTTGACTCCATTCCCAATGGTGAAGGCTACTATTTTGTAGGTTCTCACAACTTGCCAGTAAGGCATTGTCCCCAATTGGAGCCAATGTTGTCACTTACTAGAAAATGTGTTTCTGGCTCTCCAAAGAGTAAATGAGAAGAGAAGTTTGCAATCATTTTCCAAGCAGAAGAAGGAATCAAAGCCTAAATCAGACCCTCTCCATTAAAAAGTGCTCTGAACAAGCTTTCCAACGATATTTGGAAGTCCAAAAATGGACTCTTGGATCAAAATATATGGTTTGTTGAAGTTCAAGGATTGAAGCCTTAGGGAGGAATACTGGAGGTTGGATATATCGGAGATTGCATATCAGAGGTCCAAAGAAACCGGTGATTGCAATATCATAGCATCAACCATATCGGTGATGGAAAGATGGAATCAATATGGAATTGCTCCAATAAGGAAGTATATGGATTTAAAGAATGTATGAATCAGTAGTTGCAAGATTGAATGCAGGAACATAGCAGTTGGCCTCAAGTGTAACACCGATTGTCAAAGATCATTGGGTCAAGGCAGCAAGGACCACGATCCGCAGGAAAGAGTGTTGGGTCTACCTTGAGGTGATACAAGCCATCTCTGTGCTCTGACACACATCTTCAGTGAGATAAATGGAGGTATAGGACTCAGGAAGCAGTGTGCAGGTCACCTGAGAATTAGTTTCTCAACATGGAGCTCCATGCAGTAATGGAATGAAAGACTATGAGGCCGATCTCTGTTTCTGCACTGTGACAAGAAACTGAGAGTTAGTTGCTCCTTTCTCCAGAAAGTAGGGAATTCAAGAAGTTAAGGCGAAGATGAGAGATGAACCTGCCGAGTAACAAAGGAGGAACATCATGGAAAAGGCATGGCCTGATCAGAGGTGATCACGGGAATTGGCATGGAGATATTTTTCTATAATCAATATTTAGTTTTCCCATGTTTTGTTATTTTGTACTTTGTTGCATTTTAAAGAAGCAATCAAATCTGTTGTAATAATTTTGGACAACATAGCCATTGCAAGCTGAGACAGCTAGTCAATCAGACAACTAGAGCTCGGCTGAGATATTTTGTAATTGTTGTTCAAATATTCCTCTCTCCTTATAAATAGAAGGAAAAAACACCTAAATGAGGTTCCCAATTTCTGCATTCTAGAGGCCCGAATTCTACTTTGGCAAGTTCTGAGCTCTGCTTGCAGAGAGAGTGGTTCCACTTTGGTTCAATTTGCTTGTTCATAAGGTGCTCAGGCATATACAATTGTTAAATGTAATGGACTGGTGATTTGGACTCCATCTTCAAAGATTAATGAAACAGTTTGGTTGATTCCAATCGGAGCAATGGAAACTATGTTTTCCCTTTTGTATATCATTTCATATATGTCTTTCCTCTTCTCAAATTGTGTTATGAAATTACTAGTTTCACTCTCTCATGGTTGTATATATGCCGGTAAGTAGTGAGAAGCACCTATATAAACATATGTTTACTTGTGTTATTTGAGAGCTTGCAGTACCTATGTAACCAAATGATTTACTTGTGTTATTTGATAGCCTACAATACCTGTATGTAAGCACCAATTTACTTATGCTAATTGGTGACAAATGTACTCATGAGGCATATAGGTTAAGATCTTAATTCACGCTCCACTTTTTCTGCATTTTCACCTCCTCACTCTTCCATATTTCTACTGAAGAATGTTGCTTAGGATTTTGTGTTATGTCCAGTCCTGTGCATCGATTTCCCTCCTTTGCTTCCTCCTGTTCACCTATACTATAATAACAATGTTAAATTGTGTATTGTTGTGTGTTAGCCACTAGAACCAATGCATTTCTCCTTGATATTACCCATATCTACCAGTGTTTATTTCGATCTATGTGTTTTCTTGAGTTTAAAAATGCATAATTCATAATGACACTATCATTATGCCGGCATCGCTTGAATGGCCTAGTCAGTCGAGATGGTTGAAAGTGGCTGCTTCTCCCATAATCCACACATCAGAGGTATTATCTGATGAAGTTTTATACCCCAACCTTTCAAAGTTAATTTTAGAGAAGTGTATTAATGTGGTGGAGATTGGAACATTACCAAAGGCACTCACATCTGTCACATTTAAAATACATGATAAATTAACCTCTTTGAACTAGAATTTACAAATATTTATTTGACAACTTAAAATACATGATAAATTAACCCCTTCGAACTAGAATTCCATATTCATTCTTGTAACCTTTTGTGTAAATGAATATTACATGTATGTGTTTCACTTAACAAAGGTTATTAATTAACTTGATTATGTTTACAACTTCTAAAAATATACATTGGGATCTTGAAATGATTTACTATGAACTTGAAAGATATAGTGAATTTTCTTTTTCTTTTTTTTCTTTATTTTTTTATAGATATCTTTTCAACCAATTGAGAGGTTTACAACATACCAATGAAGGTAGAATAGTCAACTCAAGACGTCTTTCAATGTTTGAATTCGATGAAATGCTTTTTCCCTTTGTGAAGGCGAGGGGGCAATTTAAAATACATAATTCATAATGACACTAATTCATAATCCCGCCTAAAAAATAAAAAAAAAATAAACTCAAATTCAAATTAAATGAATAAATTCTAAAACAGTAAATTCTGATTAAAAAATAAATTCCCAAAATGTTCATGAATAAAACATAATTGTTACGTTCGACAATAAAATGAGCATTGTCAAGTCTTGACGTTCGAAAGCGGCGACTGACGATGTGGAATATAATATAACGTAGTTGACCCGTAAGTAGTCGATGCAGTTAGGGCTCATTCCACAAAAACAGGACTGGGTTAGGGCTCTGGCGTTTCGGCGATCGGGCCGTCCTTGTCTGGGAATTGAATTGAACGAAGCAAAATCCAAAATAAATTCCCACGATCAACGCCATCCCTGCTTATGAGACACTATCTCAGTCAATAGCCTTTACCATATTTCAATACTACAAGTGAGTAATGTCATATGATACACTATCTCAATCTTATTATTTTGTTTAATTTTTTTAACTACAGAATATTCATGCATGATGCACCATCTGTGTAACACAGTTTGTTATCCCTTTTTCGCAGAAAGCATAATATTTGGGAGACAACAACGTCCCTAAGACAGGGCCGGCGCCAGCCTTACAGCGAAGCAGCAACCCTACCCATATTTGCATCTAACGCTCACATGCGGATGGTGTTGATCGTGGGAATTTATTTTGGATTTTTCTTCGTTCAATTCAATTCCCAGACAAGGACGGCCCGATCACTGAAACGCCAGAGCCCTAACCCAGTCCTGTTTTTGTGGAATGAGCCCTAACTGCATCGACTACTTACAGGTCAACTACGTTATATTATATTCCACATCGTCAGTCGCCGCTTTCGAATGTCACGACTTGAAAATGCTCATTTTATTGTCGAACGTAACAATTATGTTTTATTCATGAACTTGCGTGAATTAATAGATGGACAGTTCATTTTGGGAATTTATTTTTTAATCAGAATTTACTGTTTTAGAATTTATTCATTTAATTTGGATCGTTCAGAAGGTAAAGGCCCCTTCAATAAATAAGTAATTGAGCCTAGCACCAGCATTTATGCATGTGAAGGATCTATTAAGCAAGGGATGGGGGTGTGATGCTAGCCTCGGGTTGCCAGGTTTAGACACGCATCCTAGCAAGGCGGGAAGCAAACCCTTGCTCGGTTTTTTTCGACAAGCCCACCAAGCAATCTAATTAATCCCAACTAGGCCGGCCAGCTAGCCAGCAAGCTATAGAAGACGAGTTGTTCCGAAGCGAGCCTAAAGCAAGCCAGCCAGGTTTTTGGCCCCACCACGAGAGACAAGCCAAGTGCCACAGAGATGTGGTTGAACGTAACGCATCACAATGCATGATTGAAACGTGGCTGAAGAGTAGGACAATGGTGACAATTACCATTCTATGTTAATCTTGCGTGTTGGATAGCTGGGCGAAAAAGCTTAAAGGTTTGGTTAGTACTTGCAGTAGTAGCAAACATGAGCTGAAATTCTCTCGACTGTCAATGAGACTATTTATTGAAGACATCTTGTCTATTCACGACCTCCTTATCAGCGACGCACCATCTCTCAAATGCTCCTTCTCGGGTTGTACTGTTGTTGCGATGACACTGCACAGAGGTGGCCAGGGTGGAAGAAGAATTTATTGTGATGATGTTACACAAAGGTGGCCAAGGTGGAAGAGGAATTACTTCCAGAGGTGGGCACTTGGTTGTTCATGGCTAAAGGTGTAAAAGATGTGCTCCTCATTATTTATTGGATTTGACCTATTATTTATGAAATCCTACCAAACGGTGGGAAATGGCATCATTGATCTGCTCGTAAAGCAACATGGCATCACAATGAAAGAAACAACTCCACAACACCAGAATTGGGTCAATCAGAGAGAGTGATTCTATCAAAAAAGAGAAGAGTGTGATACTCTGTATGAATGCTCAGCTCAGTGATTCTATTCATCCTCAGGGGATCGAAGTTGGCATGACAGTCCCCCCTTCGAGAGAAAGCCAATTGGGTAGATTGAGATTGGGTATGTATGCATTCATTGAAAATCTAGAAACACTGTACTGCTTGCTGCTTTCTTGAAATTGCTTTCACCTACAAATTTTCACCATTGTTGCTTTCTTGAAATTGCTTTCAACTACAAATATACAAGATGGTTCCATCTCGTAAATATTGTTAATGTTGTTATCTCGCCTCTATTGTCTTTGTAGGTGAACCCTGGAAACAGTTCAGATTTGTCATTACACATGCGCTGCCCCTCTATTGTCTTTGTAGGTGAACACTGGACATGGTTCAGATTTGTCGCTGCACATGGCTGTAGGCTGGGGCAGCTCAGAGGGTTTGGGGAAAATTAAAAACCATAGTGCCACCATAAATCATTTGAGGCATTAACATCTTGGGATCATTCAATGATTCGAGCCCCGTATAGCCTTTGAAAAGAGAGAGGCGTTGGGACAGAGACTGGAGAGCAGGTTTCCAAATGGATATAAGTAAGAGTTATTTCCTAAGTATGTTAGCTTTCTCTACAAGCATGAAATCAAATTCAGTTCACGGCCAAAGGTTTAGGTCAGGTCAATACGGAGGCTGAGATGAGGGAAGCGGTAGGAAGAGGAAGTTCGTAGAAATAAAAAGGAACTGGCACTCTACTAGATCAACTTAAATGGAAAGGTAAGGCTTTCCAAAGCAGTTAGTTGGCGTGCATACCTCCAATATGTTTTGCGCACAGGTCTACAACACGCCATACCTCCAAGGTGTTTTGCACACAGGTCAAATTACATGCAGATATGGACTGGTAGACACAACAACATTCATGCAGTAGCTGGAACTTCAACAACATGCACCACCTAGAAACTTCAACTTGGAAACTTACTTTAGCCTAACATAATATCATTAAATTTTTGTTAAAGTGCTAAACTAATTTTTACATTAGTGAAACAGTGAAACAAATTTCCAAAATAATTTCCGAAATCAGTAGACATAATATATGCTTTTGGCCTCTCCACCTCAGGGAGAGGCCAAATAAGATGGTGAAATGATATGCGCCTGAAAACTTTGGTTTATAAGTGATCTTGACTAATAACAAGGAGGTCAATTAATTATTTAACATCGCCAACCGATTACTATAGTCCCATGCCATTGCTAGATGGCAGGGACTAATAAGATCCCCAGTATTATATGCTAGTTTTTCTATTTAATATTATAATTGTCCCCAACTTAAACGCATGCTTCATACTCTATCCACATTAAAAAAAGTAATTATATTACTAAAAAATCCATATAATTTAATAACTAAAAGATCAGGGTAGCGTGATTGATCCGTTGGTGCTACCTTTTCCTGCTACGCATGCTTCAAGTTCAGATCTAGAACATTTGGTTCTTTCAACAACGTCATCTTTTTCAACAGTAGAGTATCTTTTAAGGATTCAAAGTTGTGTGTATTTATAGTATTAAAAGTTATTACTATAATTTAAAAATTTATATTAATTTATATTTAATATAAAATATTTAAATTAGTATATTTTTGGTGAATATTATTCATTTAATCATATATATAAGATAATTTTTAACCAAATGAATGAATATCTTAAAATGTCCAAAATATAGTCAATGAGCTAAACTTGGAAGAGTATTTTATTACTCGCAATCTTATGTAAAAGTACATAGGAGGCCTAGTGTTGGTTAAGGATAACTACGACAACTAGATAGATGCAAGTCCTTATGTGAGCTTATAGTACTTAGCTTATAGGGAAATGAGGCATTGAAAAAGCCAATTCTAACACCCCCTCTAAGTGAAACATAGGGAGAACAAAGAATGGATACCGACAACAAGGCCTAATTAGGTACCCATGTACAAACTCTCATAAGCGAAGAAAAAGAGAAAAATTTGTAGGGAAAAACTCCCCCCCAAAAGAGAAAAATATGTCAATGCTCAAATTATCATGGAACTAAAATTGTACATCCCATAACGATCCACTAAATGGAAAGAACATAGGCTTGCTCCAATCAAGAAGTAAGAAATGTTGAAGTACCAAGACTCTGAAGATGAAAGCCGTGAAACCTCATTGAGGTCAATTGATCTCTAAAGTAGGATTGTTGCAGAGGCACAAGGGTGGAAAACATTGTCAACTTCTCCAATGAATGCTTCAAAGAAACTACGTGTTGGTAAAGAACTGGGATAAAGGCTTCAAACAAAAGCAATACCATCAACCAACAAACAAAAAATGGGGCTTGTAAGTATGGAAAATATCATACAACAACACTCTTGAAGTTGTCTGAACACTGTCACCATCACATTGATCAATGCAACAATATCTGTCACCATCTAATTGCCCCCCCCTAAAACACAACTGTGGAAGGAGCGATAATCAATAATATCCATTGTCAGCAAATTCGCCCCCTGAAACACAATTGAGGGATAAAAAAAAATCAACAATAAACAACTGATGCAACATGAAGATATGAATTCTACAAGCACTGGTTCAATTGACACCATGACCACCCATCGACCCATCCACAAACGACCTTGATGGTCAGCGTTGGTCCATGATTCATTCTCTCACATCTCTTCTATAATGATTTGAATGCTGGAATACTAATTGACCAATAATGTTGATGCTTGGGTAATTTCCTCTGACGAGGACATGCAGATGGCTTAGTTTTTGCATCTATGGACTCAGAGTTGAGTGCGACAACACTTTCATTTAGAATGACACTCTCAACCATGTCATCCATCTATTTATCATAATAAATAGGACCATTGTCTTCAAGCACCTGACAATTGGATGTAGGTGATGGGGTAGCAACAAAATCGTATCCAAGACTCGCTCTTGATATCTGCACTACAGGGTTAATAGGAGCAACAATTCCCTATTTATTCTTTGCAAGTCCTCCTCTAGTATATCCCATTTTTCACAGCAATCGAGACCCAATACCAGTAGCATGGTTTTCAAAACTAAGTGTGACAAAGGCATGTTATGAGTCACAATCATCAACATTAGGCTTGTAACAACCTTGGTGAAAATTCGATGTAATAAAATTAAAAAACAATAACCATGGTCGATGGGACACTTATTCCAAGTTGAATGTTGGGCAAGACATCCTAGGGGGTGTTCATTTGGTTGTTTATGGCTAAGGAAATTGCCAACGACAATGGCTAAGGCATTAAAAGGAAAAAAGACACATTTGGCACATTTATTTATGAAAATAATGGAAATTAGGAGAAAAATGAGGTGAAAGGTCACAACTTCCATGTGAGGAGGAAAGTGAAGGAAAATAATGGAAAATGAAGAAAATAGAGGCCTCATCCATAAAAAATATTCTGAGGATTAGTTGGTAACATTTTGTTAGTTCAATGTTGGATCTCTATCTCATTATTCTCTCTCTCATACTCTTGGACACTTACAGTTTTATTGGAGAACTCTTGGAGGATGTGGCGTATTTGGATTATTGGAGCAAGAAGGTAAAGGAAATGAAGGAAAGTGCAAGGAGGCACTGGGATTAACAACTACGTCAAATTTTCTTGCAGATACTGAGTTGAATGTATGTTTCGTTCACTAGTTTTCGCATGCATGGCACATGCATGTGGTTTCTTGGTTGTGATTTGTCATTGGCATCGAGGATTCACTAGCTTGATAGTGGATTGCCTAGCCTTTCCATTTCCTGGATAGCCATGGTGATTATGGGTTTATTTTCATTGTTTGTTTTTGG
>APFE030727946.1:54151-73927 GCA_000404065.3 Pinus taeda | reverse complement strand
TCATTATTATATTTTTCCATCTATGAGTCAAATGGTCAATGACATCCCCGAAATAAAAGAAGACCATGAAGGAACCTGTAAGGGATGTTCTCTATGCAAGATGTAAAGAAAACATTTGCAAATAGTGAAACTAGATCTACTAAAATTTTGGATCTCATACACTCAGATGTATGTGGACCTATGGCAGTTAAGTCTCTTGGTGGGAATCAAAAATATGTAACCTTCATTGATGATTATTCAAGGAAGACTTGGTTATACCTTCTCAATTAGAACAAGGACGAGGTATTCGAAAAGTTTTTGAATTTCAAGAATGAAGTGGAAAACCTAACGTAGGAGAAGATCAAAATTCTAAGGTCAGAT
This sequence comes from Pinus taeda, assembly GCA_000404065.3. NCBI lineage: Eukaryota > Viridiplantae > Streptophyta > Pinopsida > Pinales > Pinaceae > Pinus > Pinus taeda. The sequence continues at coordinate 73,567 of APFE030727946.1, read as the reverse complement.
AATGGTGGACAATACACCTCCAAAGAATTAATAGTTTTCTACAAGGAGGTAGGAATCGCGAGGCAACTCATTATTCCCTATAATCCTAAATAGAATGGAGTGGCAGAAAGGAAGAATCATACTATTGAATAATGTGTCTGAGCTATGCTACATGCTCAAGGTATCCCCCAGTTCCTATGGGGAGAGGAATGTATGACGATTGTTTACTTGCAAAATCGAAGTCCTCACAGGGTGCTCAATAACATGACACTAGAAGAAGCATTTACAAGAAAGAATCCATGTGTGGATCATCTTCATATATTTTGGGTGTCATGTGTACATTCATGTACCCATGGATAAAAGAAAGAAGCTAGATCCTATTAATTTAATGGGCATCTTTATGGGGTATAGTGCTTCATCTAAAACCTATAGAATCGTGGAAAGTAGGGATGTCATATTAGATGAAAACATATCTTAGAAGAAACTGAAGGATGTACCAGCTGACTCTAATGAAGAAGTTCCTATCTTTGAAGATATCTCTAAGGATATAAATAACAAGTACCACTACATCAGAGGATTGGTATGAGATAGGGTCGTGGAGCTGCACTATCTACCTACAAATGAGCAGGTAGTTGACATATTGACTAAAGCATTACCAAACAAGAAGCTTGAAAACCTGAGAGGTAAGCTTGGTTTGGTGGATATCTCTTTTGTGGTTGAGAGGGAGTGATATCAAATAGTTCTTGTCTTCATGGGTCATGCACTAGACTAGGAATAACAACCATAAGTCTTAGTGAAGGCCATAAAGAAAAAATGGAGTCTGGAGGATTGAATAAACATCTAGATTGAAACTTATGGATTAAAAAATCCATAGAAAGAAGTTGGTGACCTATGCTCTTTAAGGATGAGGTAGGGAATCCAACATAAGAGTATTCGAAGAGGACTGATACTATTTGAGGATCTAGGTTTGGGAGTCCAAGATAAGAATAGTCCTAAAAGAACATACCTTGTAGACATCTGGATGGGGTGTGTACCTTGAGAGGTAGTGTGGCAGCTCACGTAAAGCCTCCCATCATAATGCTCATAGTTAAAGATGAGCTTGGCCAGTAAATACCTTTAATGACAATGTTGGTTATGATATAAAAGATGCTTGAAAAAAGATGGCTTATCAACCTGACTCTTCTTATGGGAATGCTTCAATATTGAGATTCCTTGTACCATGAATACCTCCCTAATTAAGAGGGAGTGTTGAAAATTGTAACTAGGGTTGGTCTTCATTATGATGTAGTTGTAATCATGACATTGTATATTCTTTATAAAGAAAGAAAAATAAAAGAAAGAGATTATATTTTATTTTGGATTATGGATTTCATACTCAAATTTGAGTCAAAAGCATGTTCTTCATGCTTTTTAAGCCTTCTAGGTATTTCTATGAAAAAGAATAATATTGTTCATGTGTCATAGTCCCATTTGGACTCATTGTAATGAGGAAAAATATTTATTTTATCATGTAAAATCCATGGATAAACCCAATATCAAGTAGGCCTAAGAGTAAAGACAAGTCACCCTAAGGGAGGGAAATTTGACCCTCAAGAAAGGCTATAAATAGAGGGAAGCTTGACCTCATTTGGACACACATCTCACACAAGTTTTATTTGCAATAGTGAAGAGTCGCTGGAGGATGAAGAACAAAAATTGAAGTTTGTCAAGTGTTATATTTCTCTTTGTCTCGCTAGGGTTTGTGAAGCTGCCAACTTCAAGAGGATGAAATTCTGAGCCAGTTGCTGGAGGTTGAAATTGCAAGGTCGAAGTTTCAGTGGTTGGGTTGATGTATCGAAGTTCTGGAAGTTGTTTTGAAAATCTTGTTGGAGGATGACTTGGATCTTGCAAGGATTGTTGGCTTGGGTATTTGGATCTTTGAAGTCTCTTTTGTAGCATATTATAAAGAAGAAGAGAAGTATTTTCCAAGTTTTCCCCTTACAGGGGTCTTGCCCTATCTTGGAGTCTATTTCTGGTGTACTATGTCTCTTTGTGAACTTCTTATTTTTTTTTATTGCTTGATGAACATAATCAAAGAAGTAATAGAAGAACATCTAACATCACAAGTAATTATCAAGTGAAGAAAAATAAGTTATAATTACTAAGTCTCCATATTTTCCAACATGGTATCAGAGCTAAGGTGCAACAAGGAGACTAAAGATCACAAGTTAGCTGGCACAATGACAAGAATCATGAAGAAGGCTTTCAGTTTTCTTGGAAATCTTGTTATCTCCATCAAGAACTACATATTGAAGATCATCCCCAAGCTAGTAAAGAAAGAAGTAGAAGGAAACATGTTCTTTGCTCTATTCGGCGCCTTCAAAGATGAAAATGTATGGGTTATCGATAATGGTGCCTCCAAGCACATGACGGGAGGATACAATCAAATTCAAACCTTGTCAAAAGGAAATTCATCTCACTCTATCAAACTTGGAGACAAAAAATGCTATCCAGTGAAAGGCATTAGTATATATCATTGGAGCTTGAACCAGGTGGAAACATTCACCTCAACAACATCTTATATGTTCTAGGTTTGAAGAAAAATACTTTCTATTTCTAGTTAAGGGTAATAAAGTTGCTTTTGTTAATGGCAAGGTTTTGGTTTGGGATAAGGGCTCTAGTATCAATGAAGAAAGGATGATTGGGGTTTGTGAGGGAACATTGTATAGACTATACACACCTCTAGCTCAAGCCCTATTTCACTTGGAAGTGAGTCCTTCTTAACTATGACATAGAAGGTATTGCACCTTCTTTGTGCATTGTTCGTAGTAACCAATCTTGCATTGTGGAGTGTGGGCCCATGTCTTCTCACATAAGTAGTCCACCACAACATAAAAATGGTTATCTAGTAGATCAAAGAGGTGATTGATGATGTCATACACTTGGATGCCAACATCTGGGTATATGAGCTTGTTGTATTCTTCAAACTAGACTAGCACAAACCCCATAAGGTAGAGATCTCATTTATTCAATTAGTTAGATAAATGTAATAATCATTTTCATTTATGTAAAGGAAACAAAAGTAGTAATACTTTAAACTGTACAAGAAAAGGGAACGAGAATGGATGTTAGTTATAATTATACCTCCCATATGTAGAGCTTGGAATAATTGATAATATAATAAGCCATGGAGAATGATAGTTGCTTTTGTGGAGGACAGATGAGATAAATTTTATGGAGAATCAACATTTGCATTCCTCCAATTTATATTCCATCATACCACTAATCAATTATCAAATACACCACTCGTTGCCACTGCCTTACCCTCAATGACATTGACCAACACTTTTGCAGTGAACTTTAGAGCCATTTATATTTCTAGAGTCACGACTCTATGTAATCAACAAGACAAACAAAGGAATTCTCACTCACAATTATGAAGCAAATGTAGCATAGTGAGTGAGCTTTGCTTATAGATTTGTTTGCACTGTTGTGATGTTATATAGAGATTTTCTATCTCCAATCACAACTCATGAAATGAAATTACATGGCATTCCATGGATTTAATATCAAATGAAATGAAATGAAAAGCAAAGAAGACTCCACAAGGAGTTTGTTAGTGACTCCCCCTCTTCTTACCAATGGTCGACTTTATGGGAGTGACTAGAACCTTCCTCCATTCCTTCCCACTTATATTGATGGTTTACGCAGTACAAATATTTAAGAAAAACTTTCGTCTCATGAAAGGATCTCGGTATTGAATGCCCATATTTTGTAGCGATACTTCTAAAATTTTAGATGTATGGGGTTTACTGCTCCTTGCATTACGCTTAAAGGCGCTTAAAGGATAGGTGTAGTAATGCAGATTCATGAATCAAATGGGAAGAGTGTAAACTCTTGAGACTAATGAGTCAATAATTAGTTCGAAGATCACAACTGTTGCATTCTTTTGCACATTGTTGAATGTAGTTATGGTTGAATCAGTGCTTTCTCCTTTATGTAATGATGGTTACATGTGGTCAATTGGGTTTAGCTTGGGTAGTTAGGAGAAATGTGTTATTTTCCCTACTTGAGTTCAAATTTTGCATGCAACTTGTTGGGCTCATAAAGAGTATTTCTTATAAGGGCTCTAAGCCTTGTGTGAGTAGCATCTTAAGGACCAAAACATGTGTATTCCTCATACAAAATAAAATGATATTGAAAAAAAAAGGATGGTAAAGAACTATCAACAAGGTAAAGAAGTGAGATTCTCTTTTAAGTCATGGTTGTGAACTTGTGGTCAGAATTTGTACCTACATAATGGATGGTTGTGATATGTAGTGATGGTATTGAGAGTAAAATTTTAACTCAATAACTTCAATATTTTGTTCACGTGTGCACTGTTGTTCAAAATCTTGTTGACATTAATGATAAGTATCAAATGAAAGATTCCAAATTGTTCTTGCAATGTGTAATAGGATTATCTCACTTGTGAAGTAAGGAAACTTTCATAGTGTTTTAATACCTCAATATTCATTAAGAGGTTGGACTTTAAATCAACCATGTCTAACAAAAAGTCAACCATGTTTGAAAAGATCATAGTTATATGGATTGCTACCTTTGTTTAACCTTGTTTGGGTAGATCTTTATTCTTATATGCACAAGTTATTTACCAAACATTGGTGCAAGTCTTATTTGTGAGAGTTGTAAGCTTGGCAAACATGTTGAACTTATTGACATTGAATCTTTTATGAAATAGAAAGAATAACAGAGTCAAGATAGTTGCTAAAAAAAGTAATGAGAAATCTTGTTTTACTCAAATGTTGTTGAAAATTATCTTATTCTTTAAATGCTCTACAAGTTGGTTGAATAATAGTTGACACTAAATTAATTAGACAAATTGTCATCATTAAACCCATTCCTTTTTGTGAAGTAATATTATTTGTATGATCACATGTATAACAATTAATATTACATATGGAATTGACCTATGAGCTTTTGAAGCTTTGTGATTGCCAAATAAATGAGATGATAATTGCTATAATAATTGATGAGCTAGCAATCACTACATATGATAAGGTGATGGTGAGCATACATCTATGCAAAGTTTTGTTTACAACCATGACGGTCGTGTGTAACATCATTGAATAAAACCGATTAAAAGAAGATACCCACGAAAATTACCATAAATGAACATGAATAACGAATAATACATATAGATTTGAGGTGAAACCAAATACTAGCTTTAAGTAATTCAAATGTTAGCCAAGACTTCGCTCATACAACATGGCAACCACTTAAGACATGCTTAATAATGATATTTGAAACAAGCAATAAATACTTGAAACAATCATTTGGAGTGGATTATATGAAATAATGCATTAATTTTTTATCACCTAGGGCTTGTATAATGGGTGTTAACATGAGATTATGCTTATTATTTAATAGAAATACATGAATTTTGAAAGAAACTATAGTGAAATGGTCAATTCTTTATGATATTTAACATGATATAAATGACACCAAAATATAATTATTTAGAATAAAATTTGACATAGTACAAGCTTCATGTATTTGCATGATAATTTCAAAATAAAGTTTAAGTTTTTCAAAGAGAGGGAGTATGTGATGCCCCATTTTGTATGGATTTATTTTCTATAGAATTTGGATGTTTGTCCTTCATTGACTTGATGACTTGTCTTATATGTGCCTTGCAAACTAATGAATTTTATGCTTTATTTTGGACATTATGTAGACTACTTGTGTGTAATATATGTGGATGAGTGCATATGCATGTGACATGCATGTTGTTCTTTGATGATGAGATGATATTTGTATTCTTGTTTGTGGAACTAATTAAAATTTGTAGAATGTTGTTGACGTGATTATTTTATGGTTGTTCCACACATATTACTACATAAAACTAGTTTAGAATACAATAGGATCTGGAGTGCGCTCACATTTTTTGGCTCCCTCCTTATTCCCCAATTGTCTACACAATGGTAGTTACATTTTTTAAAGATGTATGCCATTAAATTTATCTCATGCTCTTATTAGGTAAATTGAGTATCTAAAATCTAGTTATATATATATATATATAGACACACACACACTTTTGACATAATATGGCTTTAATTTAGTTTTTTAATATATAATATTAATTACATTTTTTTAATTTTTTTAATATACAATCAATATTAACATGTGTGACAATATCCATGCAACATCCATGTCATATTGGATGATTCTACAAGTTTTCAATAATTTTTTTCAAAGCTTTAATATCTAGCAAAGATTTACATTTAAAGTTTGAATAATCCCTATTTATTTATTTTAAAGTCAAAAGTTTCGGAAATCTTTAATTGTTTTTTTACAAAGTCAAAGTTTGAATTAAAAGTTCAAATCAATTAACAAGGTTCACTGCAATCTTTATTTGTTTTTTAATAAAATCAAAGTTCGAATTAAGAGTTCAATACAATTAACAAGGTTCACTGCAATCTTTATTTGATTTTTTATAAAGCCAAAGTTTGAATTAAAAGTTCATTACAATTAGCAAGTTCACTAAAAATGAGGTTTTTTTTCTTTTTTTTGTCATTTATATCTATAGCACCATCGAGCCCATGAGTTGGACTCATTACTTAGTAACTTAGAGTTTACTTGTCATTTGCAAGTTTGACTCATCCATGAGTGGTTGATAGATAGTCAAACATAATACCCAATGGACATTCAGACTTGATAATCCAATTATATCTCAAAATCATGGCCTTACTATCCAACCACCACTCACCTAATGCCAATGCTCTCCATTCTTAAGAACAAGACACAAAGAATCATAACATTTCTACAAATTAATATTTTTCCAAACCCATTTCAGATAAACTAATTTTCTATAACAAAGAACTCAAAACAAAACAAAAAGAGTTATGACTAAAACTCAAAAGAAAATGCATTATAATCCAGGTTACAATCCACAATCCATCCAAACCATGTTTGACAACAAGGACAAGCCTATATAGGCAATGTTAAATTTGCAGAAGTATTATTTAATATTCCTAATTTTTTTTTATTAAAATAGTACTATGAAATCATCCATTCAAAAAAAATTGTAGGCTTACAAGGGATTAAGATCTCCGAAGAAGGCATAATCCTAAAATGATTGCGTCATTTGAATACTGGACTAGGGTTCCAGTCCAATCGATAACGACTTCATATTTTGCTATAAAAACATATAATACTAACAGAAAATGTGTAGAAAATGGGCAGAAATTGCTAAGAAATTAAAACAAAAATACTGTTCTACATCGAAAATGCATATATCGGTAAAGGCAATCTGCCATTACATAAGAGTTAAACTACTCATTTAAAGCCATTAATAACATCCATTCAAATAAGAGGCTAACTCTGTCTATGGTTTGCAAAGATGAGGTATTTGCTGTGAGACGCGCACGCTGAACTCTGTAAGTTGGCAACACAATAATATTTGGGCTGTGTTGATTACAAATCAATATTGGCCATTTGCCTTTCTCATGCTGAGGTAACGAAGGAGGTGAGTTGCACCTTCAGTTAAAAGCGATGCTGTGAATCCCTCGTGTTCTAAAATCTGTTTCTCGGAACTGTTAGCTGGCCCCTACTACAAGCACCCTTCTTTTATGCCAAGGAATCCACAAAAGACTACAAATAAGGGCGGTGAATGAAATCTCATATTGATTGAAGCTGCTCACAATGATTGAACTTCATATTGATTGAAGCTGCTCACAACTTTCGTTGAATCCTTTTGACTGAAACACACTCACTGCAAGTCTCCTTTTCAAGGATTAGCTTTCACAGCTTTCTCTCCATAGTAAATATCCCGCAGAACGGAGGAGTATTCGGGATTCCCATCAACATACTTTTCCAAGAACTTTTTGTCGGTGTATCTAACAAAACGTGGGACAATCCTCTCTGTTTTCAAAAGTTGCATGGACTTCAAGGCCTCCATTACTCTATACCGAGGGATTATCCTCCTCTCCAAGTTACATGTCAACAGACTGGAAAATCTAACAATATCATCCAATGGAAGCCCCTGTGATTTGACAAGAAAATCTACATTCCGTTTCAGTTTTTCCTCTGAAAGTCCCAAAACCGCCGGCATCTGACGTGAGAGCTTGTAAATTTGTTTTTCGGAGAAAGCTAAGCTGCTAAAAAATTGCAGTTTTCGATCTATCTTTTCTTTTCGCATTCCTAGACAACAAAGCAAACCGTACCCAAACATATTGGATCCCCTTTCAAGCCCCAGACGCTCAACCACTTTAAATGACTCCATAACTTTTTCCTCCGTTTGGGTGAGGAGACGGGGTACCCTCGCCAATAACTTTGATAATGCATCGCCCTCAATACCCAATCTTTGCAAGACTGAAATCGCAGATTCAAGCTTATCCTCACTCAGATTAAGAATTATTGAATTGGTATAAAGAAGCTTGCACATGTCCTCTTTGTTGATGATAGACCTTAGATAGCTGAGCCTAGACTTTAAGTCCCTTTTGGATTTATATAAGAAAATCCCAGGGTTGCCAAGAACCACCCTTCGAATGTGAGCAGGGGTTGTCAAACCACATTCATTTAACAACTCCAAACCTTCTTCCAAATCCTGGCTTGGTTTATTCAGCAAGCCCTTGTGAAGTTTAAGGACATTTGAAACATCTTTCTCTGACATACCGCATTTATTGATGAAAAAATCTGTGACAACGCCCCCATCTGGTGGAGCTGGGGATGGGGTTGCTGTTTCCGTGCAGAATTTGGCGATTTTTATGTGGGGATTTGCATGAATTTCAAGAGGACGAAACAGCAAAATTGGGATCGATACATGAGTGGATACTAGGGGGACTTCCTTCATTATTAAACGTTTCAATATTCGATGAATAGACATTATCTTTGCAACAGTGAAATCGCAGATTAAAATGTACCCTTGCTGAAATTAAAAGCAGAAACAGAGAAATAACTACCTGGATGTCTGGATGAATATCGTCGTAGACGGTTCGGAGGGCAAAACGTTTTCGAAGACCAAAAGTGAGCACTGTGCTGCGAGGATTTAGGGTTTGATTTGAGATGAGGTTTAGGGTTTTATGAGGGTTGGAATCCTATGAGGTGGCATGGAAGGAGGAGATGGATGTTTCCCTGTAGCACGTTGGGCGTTGTTTTTGATGTTATGATAATGACAATGTTTGATGTTATTAAATTATTTTATAATTTTCCAAATTATAAGGAAAAGAATCAGTTTTCACACCCTTAACAAAAAGTTTAAATTTCTCACATAGGTATAAAAGTTTATTTTTGCAAAAAAAAATTGGAACCCTTTGAGCTTTGTAATTTTTTGAATTTCCTTAACTTCTCAGGGTCTTGTGTCCCAAAATTTTCCATATCTATCTACGATTCAAACAATCAATAATTTTAAACAAATATTAAATAAAAAATAAAACTTTAAATATAAGTAAAATTAAACTTTAATTAATAAATAAAACCAGTAATATAACTAAAATTAAGTAATTTAGATAAAATAAACTAACAAAAACTAAAATAATTACCATAGATCAAAAACTAAAATAGCTATTAAAAGAGTCATGACATAAAATGAAAGGAAATTATGAAGTTCATATGATCGGAAGAGCATATCACTAATTTCATATTATCATCAAAGATATGTTGAATTCCAAGACTTTCTAGTAACCCTTGTACATTGTCTGTAGTAACCATGTCATCGCCATAAATTCGAGATAGGTCCCATTTTATAACAAAGGTCTTGTATATTTTATTTACAAAATCACCGCTCGTTTGATCAATCCTACCTCCAGACAACTGGTATTTTCCAAGATCACTTATAATATGTGGGTCTTTTGGATTACAAAGTTCGGGAAACTTAGTTTACCATTATTTGAGAAACCCAAACATGAACATAAAAGTTGTAGAAACTATAAAATTCTTGAACTTGACTCAGGGACATGGATACAATAATACTCCAATACATAGACATGGCAGACACATTTGAAATTCCTATTGTTGCAGTGCTCAAGTACGGTCATTCTTGAAATCTGGAAAAGCAAGAAGGAAAAATAGTAGAAAATCAAGAGTCGTCTTTGTCCACCAAGGTAGTTGCAAATGTCAGAGCTGAAAATATCATCAGATCAGCAAAGGGTTTGGTATCAAATGGAGCCAAAGAACCCATATTTTCTTCCAAATTTTACTAATGTGGAAGCTGGAGGAGAACTTATTTTAGAAACCAGAGAAATGAAGGTCAACAACTATGAAAGTAGTAAAGGTCTCCCATATTGAACAAATGTCAATTACAAAAAGACCCAAAAAGTATCAATACCAAAACATTCAATCAACTTTAAGCTCATAAAAGTTCATGCCTTACAAGATAAATACACAAGCTACGACTGGCAAAACATACAAACAGAGTATATCAATTAATCTTTGATTGTTTGCTTTGAAGGCTTGGTTGGAAAAAGCAAAGAGATCACAAGAAATGTTGTGCAGATAGGTAGTTCGTTTTGTTTTGAAACTATCATATCAAACATATATAAACAATACATGGAAAGCAATTTGCTTCAATGGAAAGTAAAGAGTGGAAAAAAAACTCAAATTTATGATTACACATAAAGTTAAACAAATTAAATAAATGAACTCGTTGGATATCTCCATAAATTAAGTGTCCAAGCCAATCAAAATAAATAATTGAGTACAAACCTATATATGCCTTTGATTTATTAAATGCCCAACGAAATTAAATAATTGAGTACAAATCTCTCCATGCATAAAATATCTAGTGTAGGTATATATTATCAATTTTATTTGTCATATCTTCTATTATTAAGTAGCTTTAGGAATACAAAAATCCAATATAGGCCTCTTTCCACTTATATTCAGTCTTTATCTACTGTGAAATCCTTATCTACGTGACCATTCATAAGGCCCTCAGATATATTTTTTTGCTAGATTTTCATTTTTTGGCTCCACATAAAAGGATACCCTACTCAAATTACTTTGCATATCCTTTATTTATCATTAGATCCTTGGAACAATCTTTGTATCCTCGTGCAACATCAAACTCAAACATTGTACTAGTTCCGCAAATCCAGCGCAACATATCTTTCAATACAATTTTGATGATAGCATTCCACTAGTAAGCATACCTTTCTTCCATGCAACCTACTTAAAGAAAAATTAAAATGAAAAAAAAATGAAGTAAAGTCTCCTTGATCGAACACCTGAACCTTTGTAAAGCTAGCAAACAATCAACATACAAGGTCAGATTTAATGTTCAACAATTGTGAAAGTCGGAGACAAAGCCTGAGAAGGTGGAGAAATCTAAAATAAGGACAATGGCTCCACTTGCCTTAATATGCTCAGCCAATAGTCCATGCCCTCACCGACCTGGAGATCAGTACTCCACAGTTGATTGGTATTTATGGCTAAATCATTTGAATCCATGGCAACACTCATGTTATTCGGGTGGTCAAGAAGCCAATCAACTTCTGCACCATAAAATTGTTGCATGGGAGAATCAACTCGCAGGTTTGTTGAGTTGTTTAAGCTCTCGCTTATTATTATTTCTCCTTCACAGTCTAGCTTCATGGATTGGGAGTAACAACTAACCATTTATTCCTTGTCACCATGGCTAATTGCAGGCACCCTTGAGGGGTTTTCCAAATGATTTCGATCATTACCGATAACTATTTGCAGATATGTTGATAAAGATTGGCATTCAAGCTCATCCATGGTATTAATCGATATACAACTATGATCAATTTCTAGTTCTAAAGAGTCAATACAATTAGAATGGAGCACAACTACATTTGAATCAGTGTTGCTACTCTGATAATTTATAGTTCTAGTACACATGTTGTAGGAAGATGGGATTACTTCTCCCAAGTGTTTTGGCAAAACATAAACCGGATCACGAATCTCCCATGATGATGGCGCTCTTATGTCCTAATTACAGAGCGTTTGTGGTTTTATAGGATTCAAATTGTGGTATGTCATTTCTGATCTTGAAATTAAATGAAATTAAATTTTAACGTCCACAAGACTAGATATAGTCTATGTGACTAGATAGGATAATTGCAAGTACATTCATATACATAACACAACTTTTAATGCTTCAACTTTACACAATAACTTGGCATGTACTGGTGAGAGTCATAATTTTGCATACTTTCAGAATATTCATGCTCTAGAACCCCAGGGGACTCAAGAGAGTTACATCAGATTCTTTTAAAAGTGAAGTATTCAAAATGACAATATTTCTATAGGTGGTTATGATAATTAAAAAGCAGTAATTTTATGTTGTCCACATCCATTTTGATATAAAGTTGTTTGATTTGAAACCAATTCAAATTCAACTATCTTTAATCACCCTATAAGATACATGAAAATTGCCATAAAACCAATTCAAATCCAACAACCTATAATCAACTAATAGTACATAGTAGGGTAGATAAGGATGGTCGTAATTTCATGGCTGGGCTATTTTGAGCTTCAAAATTTAGTGGGTAGTTGGGACTATGAGAACTTTTATGATCCAGACAAAATACAAGTTTTATTCCTTAGCCATCATTTAAAATTCTAAAGAAATTAAAGCTGCATTAAAAATGTAATGGTGGGCCCTTGTGCAGGAAGTGGAGGAGGTGAGATGGTGAGAGGGCTTGCAAAGAAACCTCAAAGATGTGAGGCAGTTGGAATGGTGCCCCAATCTCTCGTAATAGTCAATGGACAAAAGAAAAATATGGACTTGGTCTTTACTCCTGTAATAGCCCTCGTGAAAATTCCATGTAAAAATATATAAATACCACGGATGATGGGACACATATTCCAAGCTGAATGGTGGGCAAGACATCCTAGGGGGGTGTTCATTTGGTTGTTTATGGCTAAGGAAATTAGCGAAGGCAATGGCTAAGGCATTAAAGAGGAAAAAAGGTATTTTGACACATTTATTTATGAAAATAATGGAAATTAGGAGAAAAGGAAGGTGAAAGGTCACATGTTGCATGTGAGGAGGAAATTGAAGGAAAATAATGGAAAATGAAGAAAATAGAGGCCTCATTAATAAAAAGGCTTATGAGGATCAGTTGGCAAGATTTTGGCTCAAGACTTAGTCAATTTAGCTTTGGAGCTCTCTCATTATTCTCTCTCTCTCATACTCTTGGATACTTAGAGTTTTCTTGGCCCATGAAAGGGAATGAAGGCAACAGGAAGCAAGGATCAAGCAAGGAAAGGCAGGATCAATCAGCTACAATAGGCTTCGTTGTAGCTGTCAACTTGCATGTGTATTTTCCTTGCTAGATTTGGCATGCATGGGATTAAATGTGTTTCTTTTCTACCTTGGCATGGATCTTTCCAGGTGTGACAATATTTTCAGCCTGGCCTTTCCATTTCCTGATAGCTTTGATGAGATGGGTTCTCTCATGCATTTTGTGGGGGATGGCCGGATTAGATTCAAAGTTGAGTGGGGTGGATCTCCGAATTGACAAGCACATGGTGGTAGTGGTCCCTAAACTAGACCAAGGATGCACGAAGCCACTGGCCTAGTAACCCCTGAACCAGACTTTGGGTTGTGGTAAAGCTAGATAGTGTGCCTCGGTGGGCCTAGGAATCCTTGCTGGTGAATGGTAGGATATATGGTAAAGCCAAGAAGTGGATTTTCTCTCCGTTGGGCCTAGTGATTATAGGATGGAATGCACGGTAAAGCTTAGAAATTATGTCTCAATGTAGGGCCTAGTGATCCCTGGATCATACTGCGAATTCACGGTAAATCCTGAGAGACTAGGAGGCACTCAAATTCCTCACGGTGTAACCGGAGAACTCTGGTGGCATCCAAATTGATTGGTGTTTTTTTATGTGTTCTATGAGTCCCATATTCATGCTTGGAATATGACACGGGGGTGATTGGCTGAAGAGAGACTTGGCTCAGCCAATCTATGGTTGGGTGGAACGTGGTAGTCCCATCACCGGTTGGTTCATTGCATTTATTAATGAAAAATTCATTCCCTTATTTTCATGTGCACAATGTAATGATATATTATATATATATATATATATATATATGGATTTTGATGGTTGATATGTTTATTGTATTTGTGTTCCTATTATGTTGGTTATATGAACATTTACCCCGGAGGGTGTTATAGAGTGGTATCAGAGCTTCCAAGTTCAAACACTTGGATTGGATGGGCTCTACCATAAGTGAAATGAAGAACAAAGGTTAAATTTTAGACCTTTTTGTCATATATGTTATAACTTTTCTTTTGTGGCATATTAGATTTGAAAATTTGTCCATATTGAAGGTAAATCCCACTTATAATGTGGTAAAAAATTTCAAATATTGGTTCACAATACGTTAGGAATTATGATCTAAGGAAGATGACCTTCCTGAAGGCACCTTTAAACATGTCATGTTAGAATTTCTGCAATAACTCATCTTCTGTAGGCTTTCAGAAGCTAAAAAATTATAAACATTGAGGGTACATACCACTAATTATGTGGTAGAAATTTCAGATATTGGGTTGCAACATTTTATGAGATATGAGTAGAGGGAGTCGAGCCTTCTAAATGCTCCTAAAATCAGGCCTCAAATAGGTCACGCTGACATTTTTGTTATAACTTTCCTTCTGGGGACTCTCAGGATGTGAAATTTTTTCCATAATGAGGGGAAATCCCATTGATATTGTGATAAAAAATTCAGACATTTATTCACAATATTTTAGAAGATATGACCAATGGAAGTCGAGTTTTCTATGTTACAAGTGGAATAAGTGCAATGTTTTTGACTTAGTCTCATACAAATTTATGAGAAATAAAAATCAATTTCTTTTCAAGTGTGGTTGAATTTAGTAGATCTTTGGAGATCCCATTTCCATAATTGGACATTGGAGATCAGGCCATTATAGTAGCTTCCTCCTTCTACCTTAGTGTGGACCATGGATAGTAAGGGGGTATGCTTATAGGTTGTTAGTATTGATGAAAGTTGATTTCAAGTTAATAGACACGATGTCTTGATTTTTGGAACATGTGACTAACTATGTATGAATTATATGTTGCTTACATGTCGATTTCATGATACCTACTTACATCCTTGTATGTTAGGTTACATTTTTTGAATATTTTGATTACATGTATCAGTCTTGTAGGTTGATTACAAGAATTAATCGCTTATGTTTGACTACATGCATAAATGCGTAGGTGTAATTGATTTGGCATTGTTTATGCATAATGTTGGTTGTATGTGGCAATGAGTACAATGGAGTAATGGTTGTTGTTATGTATGTATGGTCTTGGTTATGATTATGCATGTATAGTAGGTCAAACATGCCTTGTGAAGTCATTGTATGTAATTTGGGTCATCCTGATGCTATTGGTTGGTATGATGCTAATGAGCTAGTTGAGATAGAGCAAGGGATGTAGATAATCATAATGAGGTTGCAGCATTGGACTTTGGGATAAGAGAAGATCGTCATACAGGTATTGTATGTTTGGCATGTAGGTATGTAGATTAAGGATTATTATATGCATTAGGGTTGTATACATTAGGTTTATGAACATGTATTTGATGTTATGGTTGCATTCATGATAAATGCTAGATGATTAGCATGGTTATATGCACATGTGTCAGATAGTCAAGAATGATAGTAACCTGTAGTTGTATGCATTGCTATTGTTGTTTTATATTAGATAACCTGATGATTATGTTGTATGTTGTTGACCAGTATGATAAATCGCTTATTGTTGTTATATGCTATTAACTTGATGATTAGGGTCATTTGATTGAGATATTGATGTTATAATTTGGATTGGTCATATGCATGATGGTAATGTTCATTGCCTTGAAGATCTTGATGTTATATGTATTGTGTTAACTTGGTTTGACGTATGCAGATGGTTATGGTTGCAATATTCAGGTATGAACTGACATATTTGTGAGATGGTGTCATACTAATCTAGATTGACTTTATGTGTATGAGTTTACGATGTGAACATGTTAGTTAGATATTGTTATGGATATCATGATCTTATGAGTGCTTGAGCTAATGTGTTGTAAAGTTATATTGTGCTAACTAGATTGATTGTGCAAACGAAGATCACCTCCCCTGAGATACATTAAGGTATCAGTTTCTTATGTCATGTATTTGGTGCTTGAGTTTTGATTATGTCATCTAGTTGATTTATTTAACATGGTATGAATTTTTGATGAACTGCATAATATGAGTATGTGTTCAAATGATCTTGTTTTAAGATGATTGTACTAAAATATATGTGTTGAGACAGTTGATATGTACTTGAGTATAGTAGGTGATAGTTGTAGTATTATAACTGATGACTACGAGTTGACTATGGATTATGACATGATTGTTAGTCCTGGTAATGGTTGATTTCAAATTAATAGATATGATTGTCTTGATATTTGGAACATGTGGTTGATATGTGTGAGCAGTTGTAGGGTAACATGCTTGGTATTAGCATGACAAGGTAATAATTGATGTGTCTATATAACTAACAGTTGGGTGGTGTGACAACAGATAGTAAGCCTCGATTCCAACAAGGTAAAAAGGTAAAAGAAAGGAATTGGGCAAGAATTCCTTTGGTTATGTTTGGAAACCCTAATTTCGAACAAATGAGTGCTTTGCACACAGAAAGTCTTCTTAACCTTGATTTTGTCTGAAATTATGTGGATATGTGCTATATTCATGAACATGTACTTAACAGGTATATTAGCTAGTCTTTAGCTACAGGTGTATCTATTAAAGGGTTGGAGTCCCTTAAGAGATGGCATGGATGTGTTAAGTTGAAAGCAATGTGCTTGGCACAACAAGATAATGTAACTGGTGTATTTTTATTTATGCACTGACAATTATGTGTTTATGGTAGCATGATGCAGGGGATTGCATAGCAAGAGATTGCCATGAAATCTTGAAGAAGGCTCTAGTTAAGTTTCCCTGGTGTTATAGACGTATTTGGGCACTGCAACCCCAATCGCATATGTCCATAAACCAAGGGCTTCCGAGTCCCTAAAAGTGTTGTTTCATGCCCTAAAGGAACAAGGTCAGCTGATTACATCATCTCTCAAAAGTTCTCCACAGAAATCTACTCAGCACTGGTCAAAACTGGACCATACAGATTTCCTAGTGCTAGGGGTACGATGCATCTCACCTGCTCAGTGTAAAAAGTGTGGTGCATACTAGAAATCCCTTCTGTAGGGTGCGATGGACGAGAGTAGACAAATGGCAGAGACAGTTTGCAAGGTGGATGATCATGGAATCTTCCAGAAACTTCTCCTGTGACACTTGCCTCTCTGATTCGCCAGGGATGAGTAAGAGATCATCAATCTCCAAGTGGAATCAAGAACTATCGAGAGAAGACACAAATCAAAATCCCAGAAGCTGAACCACCCCCTTGCAATCATCTATATATGGGTCCCTCATCCAAGAGATCCAAAGGCTGGAATTTTGTATCTTGTGAGGAAAGTGTTGTTGGTTTCCTAGTGGAACATCATTAGTGGTTGGGTGATCTAAGCTTTTCATGAGGTGAAGAAGGGCTTTCATGTTGGGAGGATGACGTTGGGTCAGATCAATGGGTTGTAATCCTCTCCTTCTAATCTTTACATCAAATAAAGTTATTCAAGTTTTCCTCCACATTCTTGTATGTCTGATAATATATGCATTTGTGTGGTCAATATATATCTGGTCCTATATTGTTTATGATTGTAGATCTCTACACTTTGAAGGTATTATTTTGTTTTAACTTTACAAGTACTCTTTGAAGCAGATTGGTCAAGGAAAGAGTGGCAAAGACCTGTCAGAGAGGAGAAGGAACAAGCAAGGAACCGAGAGAAAAATTGAGGTTGGTACTCTTTGCTCCTCTCCTATCTATTTCTCGTAAAGGAAAACGAAAGTAACTTTTATCTATTTGTTTCTAAGATAGCTACCTGTCTCAATAGGGCTAGTAGCTCTGCATAGACACTAGATTTCCCAATAACAAAATGGCGACTCCGCTGGGGAGCGAATAGCTTGTTTGCTTTATAAATGACAGACAGAGCAAAAGTCAAGTGAGCTAGCCTTCCAACTGCATTTGCTATGCAAGTGCAAAGTAGATCAATGTTGATTCAGTCTATCTCCGGGTTTTGTTTATAAACTAAACAATTGATTTTCAAACATCCTAATTGCCATGGTGGTGGATCAAGTAGCCTCATTAGATCAGCCCTTGTGATTTTCATTTACTGACTATCATTAGCTCAGCCTAAATCCCTGAACTGAGCTGCAAATTGTGACCAGAACCAAGTTGAAGTCTCGTCCCTGGACCATCGCACCTTCTCCTCTTAGGAATCTAGATGCATCGCACCTCTCGTGTGGAGTAAGTGCGATGCATCGCTCTTTCCCTATGTTACAGGTGCGATGATCAGATAAGACCTCTTCTGCTTCCATATTTTGGTTTTTTGTTCACTCTCTTCAGCTTTATTCAGGAGTTTTGCTGTCTATGATCAGTATACCACTGTGGAAACTCCCTTCCTTTGCATGATTCAACCTCCATAGTACAAATAACTATAAATGTTTTTATGTATTGTTCGCCATTTACGGTTCTCCTTTACAAAGAAGTAGCGTAATCAAATTGTCGTCTTTTGATTTGGAAGTGTCGCAAGTGTTGTTTTCAGTCAAAGAAAAGAATCCTACTGCTTTCAAGTGTCGAAAGTAGTTTTCAATTCAAAATCACAAAGTGTTGTCATTATCTTCCTTTCGTCTTTTGAAAGAAAATCGTTAGTGTCGTCGCTTGAAATGATTCAGATTTGTACTTAGCATTCTTTTCGTCATTCACACATTAAGAAAGCGGAAAAAAATACATGCATGTGCATTTGCATTTAGACTGCTTGTTGATTTTGATTTAGGACAGTGCATCTAGTGTGTGCTCTCTGCTCTATGTTGAAAGAATCTGGCTTCTCTTTCCTTAGTAGCTAGGATTTTCATTGCAAAAATAAGATTAAATGATTGTTTATCATCTTAGATTGCATTTTAGGAATTGTATATCTACATCACACAATGAACTTGAAAGGGAAACTTCTTAAGAAATATCAAATATAAAATAACTTCAATGAACATAAAAACGCTTTGGAACCTAACGCACAACATTTAGAAGTCTAGGCTAGAGATGTATTCTATCATCGTAAAGCCTGGTAACTATCGCTTTCATCGTAGGTTGGGTGATTCCTCCTCTTTGAGACGACAAGTGCCAGTATGGACTTGTGCTCCCACGTACTGTCGAGTATATATTGGGAGACCACAATAGGCTATATCCTTTATCCTTAGGAAGTCGTGTCTACCACCCTATTGATCGCAATGCACTGAACACACATTTGGGAAGATTGACTACCGTACCGTAAAAAGTATTCTGCAATTTTGTGATTGGTTTGGTAATCCCTCTATCTAGATTTCCAGAGTAGTCTCTTTCATTCCTTTTCAG
>APFE030727946.1:1042-49688 GCA_000404065.3 Pinus taeda | reverse complement strand
TCCACATTCTTGTATGTCTGATAATATATGCATTTGTGTGGTCAATATATATCTGGTCCTATATTGTTTATGATTGTAGATCTCTGCACTTTGAAGTTATTATGCTACTTTAACTTTACAAGTACTCTTTGAAGCGGAGTGGTCAAGGAAAGAGCGGAAAAGACCTGTTAGAGAGGAGAAGGAACAAGCAAGGAATTGAGCAAAATATTAAGGTTGGTACTCTTTGCTCCTCTCCTATATATTTCTCGTAAAGGAAAACGAAAGTAACTTTTATCTGTTTGTTTCTAAGATAGCTACCCATCTTAGTGGGACTAGCAGCTCTGCATAGACACTAGATTTCCTGATAACACTGGGAACCATGGGGATTGAGTCATGGTGTTTTTTGTTAGTCTTGTGCTTTTGGTCTTTTATGAATTTTTGAACTTGATTTGTGGCTTTGTTTATGTCTAGTGTATGGCCATACCACTTTGTTTGCGGAGTCATGTTGCTTGGTTTTTATGGTCTTCTTCTTGTTTGTTTCTTGTCTTGCCTTTTACGTTTTGAGTCTTGGGAATTGGTTGGGAAAGAGGAAAGATGGAAATTGGGAGAGATGTGTGGTACCCAACCAATGATATAAGACCTAGATGAGACTTTGTGCATGAGTAAGCGCAGTGGAAGGTAAGACTATGGCAGTTGGTTGGACTGGTTGGTTCCATTGTGGTAAATGGACAGTAGCAGTGTAGACACAAGAAATGTAACCAGAAATGGTAAAGTAAATGGATCAAAGGTGTCATATTCCTTGGCTATGTTGGGAACTGTTGTTCTCAATGTTGCGCATGTGTTGCATGAATACAGGAATTTCTCTTAACCTAGACCTTATGTTATATGGTGATTATGTTATGATCATGATTATGCGGATGTTTATATATGTATACATGAATGTATGTATGTCATTGTCTGACAAGGTGATGATTGTTTTATGCTAACGATTATATATGTATGTATGTATCCATGTATCTATGTTACTGTCTGACAGGGTTGTCAGGGATCATTATTGTGGAGGAATGATTTCTTATGCAAGAGAACGACATGAAGAGGTTCCTGGTCTTACGAGGAATCAACTGGTAAGATTTTTCACGACAAATATACGAGGTTGGTATCATGTGGATATGAATTGATATTCTATACTTGTATTATGCCTATATTTATGTTATGACAGGTAATGTTGAAGGATACATCAACAAAGTGAAAGTAGTGTGGTTTGCGACATGCTAGGGTAAGCATGGATAAGACACGGGAAGCAAGGTTTCTTGGTAAGGACAATATGGTTTTGGATGTGTGGTACTATTGTTGTGCATATACTGTATATGTTGTACATGTTTCATATATGATGTGTGCACATGTGGTGTTGTGTATACATAACATGTGTAAATGTTATTTATGCATTGTTATGTATAGGATGGTACAAATAGGGTTGTGTGAATATTTCATATGGGGTGTTGCATACATATTGTACTGTCTTCACTATGTATATGTGCCGTGTGTGCATATGGTTCTATGTACATGTTGGATATGCAGTGTTGTGTACAGATGATGCTATGTATGTGTTGGATATGTAGTGCTATGTACAAGTGGTGTTGCGTGCATGTGGTACATTGGTACTATGTACATATCGTGTGGTGTGCATGATTGTACAAGTGTGTCGTGTGAGTGTGGTCTTGTTTACACATTGTACAAGTGGTGTTGTGTGCATGTGGTGCTATGTATATGTCGTGCATATGGCGATGTGTACATGTGGTGTCGTGTACATGTTGTGCGTGTGGTACTATGTACATATGGTATTTTGTACACATTGTATAGTGGTGTAGTGTACATGTGGCATTGTGTACACGTTGTGTAGGTGGTGCCATGTACATGGGATGTTGTGCACACGTTGTACAGGTGGTGTGGTTTACTAGTGGTACTGTTTACATGCTGTACATATGGTACTGGTGTACATGTGGTATTGTGTGCATGTTGTTGACGTTGTGTTATAGGCATGCAGTATTATATATGTGCATCATGTAGTCATGGTATTGTGGCATGCGTACTCATTGTGTTGTACTCTGTGTAGTTACATGTATTGGGTGGTATTGCACATCGGGTATAGATGATGCACATGGTTGAGGAGAAGGCACTGGTTGTTTGTCAAGTGTAGAAACTGATTCAGAGTGCGTATGGAATAAAGATGAAGGTAGAAGCTAAGGATTGATGAAAGGATAAGTATCAACATTTTATTTCAGTTTTATTATGCATGTGATTTATGACTATGGTATATAATGATTATATGTGATCTATTATTCTGATTTATGATGGTTACATGTGATTGATGATTTTGATCTATGATGGTTGTGTTTTGAGCTAACCTAATGTGATATTTTTATACATGTTGATTTGGTCAAAGATGCTAGTTTGACTTCTTGTGACAAGAAGCAAACAGGATTCCAGGTGTACCTTATTGAAGAAATACCAATGAGGTATGATTTGAAGTTATTTCAATTTATTTTGAATCTAATGGAATTTATATTCTTGGTACAAGAAGAATGAACATGCTCAGTTGGGTGGTTGAAATAGATTACAAGAATTAGCAACAACAACGAAAGAAATTGGAACATGCAATAGTATGCTGGTTAAGCACTTCAGGAGCAGGGCCATTGTGGGGCACTGGTACCCAATAGTGTCCATTGATTGCCATGAGTATGCTATGACCGGTATGGTAGTTTACAGGCAGTTATATGCCTTGGTCTTTGAATCTTCTGATGCGAGGAAGCCTTGCCAAGGGATGGGGATGCCAGTGGAACTTGGAAGGTGAGTGACTGCACGGAAGAGGTGAACAGATTCCTGAGGGACTATGTAGCAGAGAAGGGAAGGTCACAGATGGATTTGTTTTGGTCATTAGCTTTTCCAGATGGAATCAGATGCACATTGGGAGTGTGCACTGGGACAATGAGCTGGTAACTGTTCGCTGAGAGGACAAGTGGCATAGGATTATAGTGATCGACATTGGATGCAGATTTGACTTTGCAGTGGATTCTGGACTTCATGGGAAGGAGGTGAATCACGTTATTAATTTGAGGGTGGAGGTGTGAGCCTTTGGATTCCTTGTTGATTGATATGACAACGTATCATTTATTTGTTGGTTAAGAAAATGTTTATATGTGTATATCATTGTAAATACCGTAATGAGCTATGTTATAAAGCTCGAATATGTGGTATGGTTTTTATCTGGTTTTGTTTTCATGACGTTTTGCTTTTGAGCGGGTCATTCATTGTAAATACTACAATGAGCTGTGTTTTAAAGCTCCCTATAAGTATGTTTTGTTTTCAACAGTCCTGTTGGTTATAGGTATCATTGAACAATGAGGACAGTGTTCCCCCAAGGGGGAGGGTTTTGTAACAGCCCTGGTGAAAATTCCATGTAAAAATATATAAATACCATGGATGATGGGACACGTATTCCAAGCTGGATGGTGGGCAAGACATCCTAGGGGGTGTTCATTTGGTTGTTTATGGATAAGGAAAATGGCAAAGGTAATGGCTAAGACATTAAAGAGGCAAAAAGGTATTTTGGCACATTTATTTATGAAAATAATGGAAATTAGGAGAAAAGGAAGGTGAAAGGTCACATGTTGAATGTGAGGAGGAATTGAAGGAAAATAATGGAAAATGAAGAAAATAGAGACCTCATTAATAAAAAGGCTTCTAAGGATTAGTTGGCAGGATTTTGGCTCAAGACTTGGTTAGTTTAACTTTGGAGATCTCTCATTATTCTCTCTCTCTCATACTCTTCGATACTTAGAGTTTTCTTGGAGCATGAAAGGTAATGAAGGCAAGAGGAAGCAAGGATCAAGCAGGGAAAGGTAGGATCAATCAACTACAATAGGCTTCATTGCAAGTATCAACTTGCATGTGTATTTTCCTTGCTAGATTTGGCATGCATGGGATTGCATGTGTTTATTTTCTACCATGGCATGGGTCTTGCCAGGTGTGACAGTATTTTCAGCCTAGCCTTGCCATTTTCTGACAGATTTGATGAGATCGATTCTCTCATGAATTTTGTGGGGGATGGCTGGATTGGATTTGAAGCTGAGTGGGGTGGATCTCCGAATTGAAAAACACATGGTGGTATTGGTCCCTGAACTAGACTCAGGATGAATTAAGCCATTGGTCTAGTAACCCCTGAACCATACTGTGGGTTATGGTAAAGCCAGATTGTGTGCCTCGGTGGGCTTAGGAATCCTTGCTGGTGAGTGGCGGGATATATGGTAAAGCCAAGAGGTGGATTTTCTCTCCGTTGGGCCTAGTCATTCCGAGATGGAATGCACGGTAAATCCTGGAGAGTATGTCTCGATGTAGGGCCTAATGATCCCTGGATCAAACTGTGGATGCACAGTAAATCTTGAGAGACTAGGAGGCACTCAAATTCCTCACAGGGTCTGCAAAGAACTTTGCTGGCATCCACATCGATTTTTTTTTTTGATGTGTTCTATGAGTCCGACATTCATGCTTGGAATATGGCACAAGGCTGATTGGCTGAAGAGAGACTTGGCTCAACCAATCTATGGTTGGGTGGAACATGGTAGTCCCATCACCGGTTGGTTCATTGCATTTATTAATGATAAACTCATTCCCTTGATTTTCATGTGCAAATGTATTGATATATATATGGATTTTGATGGCTGATATGTTTATTGTATTTATGTTCCTATTATGTTGTTTATATGCACATTTACCTCAAAGGGTGTGACAACTGTTAGAAAATTATATATTATAGAGCAATGGAACACATAAAATATTGCAGAAATATAAACACAAAAAACGCATAAAACAAGAGAGACACAGATATACGTGGTTCACCCAGTTTGGGCTACGTCCACGGAGAAACAACCAGTCCTTCTTTTATTATATTATCCAGCAAACTAAAGAGACACAACCTACAACAAATCCGTTGTAACTCCCTCTTCACTCTCAATCTCCTCTCCTTTCCTCACTCAGAATATAGATCTATATAGACGCAATACAATTCCCTCATATATAACGAGGGGTTGCTTTATAGGGAAAAAAACCCTAAATTAAAGATAACTTCTACCATCAGATCTCTGCCTAATGAATGATCCAGATTGACTACGAAATTACAACATTTTACAAGGAAATTTTACATCTAATCTTAGCTACAAGGGCATTGCCCTCCCAAAAGGTCGCAGCCCCCCCCAGACCCCCCTTGCAACGAATATTTTATGGTTGGCGTTGCCACCCCATTATGAACTAGGGTCCAATGCGGTGATACCTTTGAATATAGAAGATAATCAGGCTCCACACCTCCATTATTTCTATCAAACTGGATAAGGTTCTAAAAATCTGAGATTAGAAGCAAGCAAAACAAACTTGTTTGAGGGAAGAAAATAGTATGTTGTGAAAAGCTATGAAAAAAAATTCTTCTCCCTGTCTATGATTGTTGGTTTGTCTTAACATTTTCCTATGCCATCTCCTAATCAAATAATTTGACATTCCTCTTCAGTTACTCCGCATGCACTGTGTGTATATTGATTTTGATTTGGACATCTCAGATGTCCAACGTCGTAGAGTAAAATTAATAGTTGACTTTGTTATGTCTTTGATCTTGCTCCATGTTCATTAAAATATACAGATTATGTAATTGAAATAAAAATAAGGATAGCTCTTAGCCTAAGACAATATTAATTTCCTTTTCCATCAAGTTAACTTCATTTTTGAAAATATTGAAAGGTACTTAGAAGGCACATATTCAGCCAAAAGCCCTATAATGTCATAAGAGGAACTCCCTCCAATTTTAATTGAGATTTGGTTTAGATCCTTTGCAACTCATTTTTTCCTCGGTAGCTTGTTAACATTATAAATACTTGTTAATGGAGTTTGCTTTAGCGTATTTGTATGTAATGGCTTCTTTGGTTGTGTAACACATTATAGTACAAAACATCAGTATATCTATTACACTTTCTTACAATAAATTCGATTTTAGTGTCTCGAGTACTTAGATTTATACGTGAGTAGATTTGTCTTGAAATATACAATATTCATATGAATCTATTTCTTGGTGTATATATATTTTTAATACGCAATTCTTGGAAGT
The DNA here is from genome assembly GCA_000404065.3 of Pinus taeda. Lineage (NCBI taxonomy): Eukaryota > Viridiplantae > Streptophyta > Pinopsida > Pinales > Pinaceae > Pinus > Pinus taeda. The sequence goes on along the minus strand of APFE030727946.1, from coordinate 43,561 downwards.
GCACATCAAAGGAAACACCTTCGAATAGAAACACGTGTTTTTCTTAACAAAAAAAAACATGCCTGTCAATTTCTAGGCCTTCTTGGAGTAGTTGTTGATATACGCATTCCCTTACTCTAAGATAAATGATTGCATTTTTGGGGTTTTTGTTGCATTGAGATAGTGCTAATGGGATGGCTTGGTTGTTTTCAAAGTAATATTGTAGGGATAATGGGATGCCCTTTCTAGCTTTCAAAGGATGGCATAGAGCTTCATTTTACAACTAATCATTTAGGTAAAGCACAAAGAGTATATATCAAAAGTATCCAACTAGATATTGTTTATGAGAGTTATACTTGTAAAAAGGGAGTTCCATTTTTTAGCTCTTCATTACTTATTCCAACACAAAGTGAACTCCATTTTGTAGGATGGCATAATTTATGTCTTAGTTCTCTAGTATGGGATTAAGTGCCACTTTTCACACAAAGTTATGATCATAGAAGTTGTTTCCAGTAATTCCTAATAATGTGTCAAAGTATTGGCCACAATTGATCCAGAAGATGATGCAAAGGATCTAGCGATGGTCATAAGCAATAAACATAAAGATGATGAAAGCCTCCCAAGGCCAAAACAATGCTCATCAGTTGCCCTGACTGGGAAGCATACATAACCTCTTCAGGCCAACGCTTGGTACAAATTCCTTCCCATAGCGCCTCCTCTTCGGCGACTTGCTTCCAGTGATGGCTCACACAGGCAGCAATCGCTAGAGACTTAGAATCCAAATGCTTCAACACCTCGAACAACACGTCCTTGGAACAAGACTTAATGTCACCACCATTGTGTTCTTCCCGCATCATTTTATTCACCTTAATCTCCTTCCCTTGATTAATCCAAGGAAGTGGAAGGTGTTGCTTGTGCTCAACTGTATCTAACTCTGCGTAGGGAAAATGCTAGTTGAATACTCAACAAGAGTCGTTAACTCCCTACCTTGAAAGGTGCTCGTATTTCGTGCAACAGGATACATCGGGCTTGATAAAATTTTACACATGTTGAATTATGATGGGAGAGAACAACAAAAATGGAGTGAGGGGATTGGTTGAGCTAAACAGTGTTTTCCCAACCAACTTAATAGAGAAAATGCCTTTCGACGTAATCAGTAAATTCAATATTTATTTTTCTAATTTTATAGTCATATAAAAATGATATTATTAGTTTTTCTCACTCTATGTGTGAATATGATGATGTTATCTTCCATGTATAGTAGTTATTTTACTGAAGGCGCTTCATTCTTAAGTTAGAAGGTTTGAGACAACCACTTCTAGTTTACCTCTTATTGGAAATTGCTTTTTTATAATGTATATTTGTCATCTCCATACCAATTATTTTTAAAATATGTTTTCTCGTTCCTAAGACACATCATATATGAGATGTATGCATTAATGTAACCTTCTAGATGTCCCTGCCATTGGATGCATATGATCAATATTAATGGTCCCTTTCTTGCGAGGTTTGTCTCATCAATTTACTCTTCCATTCCTCATCAAATGTAATAATTTGTCTACCAAATTTCTAGAGATTTTATTGTGACAATGTCCTAATTGGTTTCTATTCCCTTTTCTTCTATTGTAAAATAAAGCCCACATTTGATCTAATTTTTTTCATCAAAGAAAAAACCATTGCTTTTTTGTATTAAAAAAGTAGTTACATCTTTCTATATTCACCAAATAAATAAACCAAGTATATGTAGCATTTACTAACCATTTTCCCACCCAAAAAGAGTCAATCTACTTACATAGTATCCAAACAAAAATCTAACAAAATTACTAGTATCATATCCCATATAACATAAGTCAACTAAAAATAGGGAGGTAATTAAGTACCTCGTAATACCACAAAATTTCAAAAATCACAAAATAATAGTCCACCAATGGTCTGTTGTAAAAGATAAATGAGGACAAACTAAACCAAAGGAAAACTTCCAAGATTAGTAGCTCCATGTTTGTACTCTTCATAATGTAGAGTTCCCGACTGTGAATTAAGTCCTTTCTTAGATAAGGAATCAGCTAGATTGTTTAATTCCCTAAAAATGTGGAAAATTGAAATTCCTTGGAAATATTTTAGAAGGTCTATGATAAAGAGTAGGGATCGATATCCTTACTTTGAATATTTCTCTTTTGAGACTAATACTCGTTCTACTCCTTCAGATCGGTCTAGATGTTGGTTTACATGAGTTTCAAATCTCTTAGATTCAGTGGACATTCAATTGGATCGTCTCCCTCCTTTCTAATATTCCTTTGATGCTCTTGGTCACCTTTTACCTATTAGACTAGAATTGAACAAGATCACCAGGGAGGAATCTACAGGCAGTTCATCTAGGTCACCTGGGTCAATCCTCTAAGAGGGTTGCACCCAAAGATGGCCTTCTACGCTAATCACTTCTTGGAGTTGAGAGACGGGCTCATTGTTCAACCCCAATATATGTTTCAACAATGGATGCATGCTCTTCACTTTCCCCAAGGCCAGTTAAGAGTAGGTTCTCATAGATTTTGGGCAAAGATGAACCACTAGATTGATAGACCAGACAAAATTTGTCAGGTATGTCATTTACATGAAGTAGATACCGAGGTGCACTTCGTTTTTGGATGCCTATCTATTACGAGACCATAGGAAGGTTTCATTGCTTGTTTAGAGATTCTGAGACCCTCGTAGGATTTTTCAGGTATCCCGATCAAAGATGTTTGGCCATATATATGCAGGAGCCTCTTAGGTTTTGAGTGTGTATTCTTCAACCTCCCATTAGACTAGACTCCATATAGAGGATCACGACATTTTTCAGGGTACTACCTTCAAACAGGGGCACCAAGAGACCGATTGATACGAGTACATATCCAAACTCGAGAGCAGTGAGGATTTGTGGGACCTCACCATGCCACACGATATCTCAACATCATATCGATTCCTGGGAGAACGACCAGGTCCTAAAGACCTCAACAATGCGTGAATCCCTAGGAAGTCCAATCCACACTTTCCACCGGCTCTTCATCAAGTCAACATGCTTTGTTGAGTTTCTAAAATGTTCTTCATTCAGCCTCGGATGTGGAGAGAGATAAGTCTGATTCTTAGACCCATTAGCTCTTGGATTTTCTCCACCAGGGAATTTCACGCATTGTATCCTTTATAATTCATGCATTGTATCATTTATATTCGTGCATTATATCTTTTATAGGAGACTGTTTTTTTCTCCCGCATTATATGGACATCATTGTACTCAACAGTCCTTTTGACCTACTTTGTGGTCAATAGTTGGACATAAATATAATTATCTTATCTATCTTATCTTATCTTGTCGTCATGAGGGGATAACTGACATTAACAATGACACTTTATAGGTCATTTAAAAAATATATATATAAACTTGAGTAGTCTTAATGGATTTATTTTTATTGGGATGGTTGTGTTTTGTTTTGTGATGTTTCATATTTAGGTGGGTCATTACCATTAGAATTGTGTGTAATTTGTTTTATGATGTTTTCATTCAAGCACCAAACTACTAATTAGAAATGACCTTTTTTCACAGTTAAACATATGTATTAGTTCTTCCTTAGTTCTTTTTAGCTTTTGCATGTTAGAAAAATATTTATCGATAATGGAAACTTAAACTTGTGTTCTTGACAAAATACAAGTAAATACACCAGGAATGACTAACTTTTAAAATCACCTTTAGTTGAAAACTTTAAAAAATGATCATGAATATTGTCTGCCAAAAAAAGATTGTAGTTGAAAATAATTAAGGGCTTATTATCCATAGAGAACACTGATAGAAATCCTAATATTACTTCATTGGCCTACTGATCGGTAGGGTAACCAACATACATGTGACCATAGAGATGACTTGCCTAGACATTTCAGGGAAAATTGAAGTGTAATAAGTGTGGATTGGTCTTAGGCAACTAATAATTCTTTGGTAAAATGACCCAAATATTTGGCTCGTTGAGGAAATGTGAGTTTTTGGTAAATCTCCATGAGAGAATTAGTGGGAAAAGGGTGCATAGGGGGTGAAGGATTGGTTTGAAGTGCTTGAAATATGGACTCAAGAGTAATAGCAAATAAAAATCATTATTTTGGGCAATTACAACGCTCTGACGAAAAAGATATCTCAGATGACACCAGGTAACAAATTTTGGGAAGATATGGGTCTGGGGAAAAATAAATTGGGGAAGGAAAGACTCCCAAATGCCCAATTCATCACCGACATCAAGAAACTTCTGGTTTCTCCAATTGTGGATTTCATAAAGGTTGAACTCATATTGGGTTTCTGGGATTTTATATTGTGTATCTACTAGGGGAAACTCATCTAGGTTAACTATAGAAGGTAATGTAGGGCTCGCATTTCCCCTTGCAACTACCCAGACAAATCTACAATAATTATGTAATAAAATATGTTATAAACATTAATGTTATACTGCACAAATAATGAGTATAACATGTGATATTAAATTTTATAAATGAAAATTGATATTATATGTTAGATTTGGACTTTTTTGCAGTCAAACTCTGCACTCACGTATCTGCTTTGTGAAAAAATCTACAAAATCCTTTAGTGCGGAATGCAGGGGTTATGTTGATGGTGTTGGATTCTGCCAAATACAGGTGATCTCCTTGATGTGGATTCCCAATTAGACCTCACATCATTTGGTATATGAATCTCATTCAGTTACATGGTCTGACCACCATTACGAACGATTTAAAGGTACACCTTGGCCACAACACATAAACAATGGATCATAAATAAAACTTTGGAGTAGCAAGTATGTAATCTTTGTGTGACATCAAGTGTAGAGTGTAAAGGGAGCTTCCACAAACGTAAGAGAGGTGAGCATCTAATAGAGAAGTAATAGTATTATCCTGAGAGAGACACGAGGATAGAGGCTTGTTGATTAACCATTAAATTAGTTCACAAGATAAACAATAACAATGAAAGCATAAACAACACCCATTCAACAATATCCATATCTAAATCAATGAAATATTTCATCATATTTAGTATGTGTTACAATAACATATACTGCAAACATACAAAGAATAGTCTTACTACATTCACGATACATGCATGAAAGAGTGTTGGCTCAGAGAGCTTCTCATAATTAATGAAAGACTCCAAGTACATTGTTACATTGGTGGAACACTAGCTCCAATAGTGGAACATGAAGCTACAACTTGCTTCTCCAAATAATTATTTTCTCTCCTATGCACCACTAGAGAAGGCAAGGCCATAAATCTAAAAATCCAATCCCTTTCCTTGAGTTATGAGGAACTATTTATAAAAAATGACAATGACTCTTGAGTTTCCTCATGACTCTTCAACTTCTATGACTTATGAGCTTCCATATAACTTTTCACATTCTAGATATAACTCTTTAGATTCCACACGTGTCTCTTGGAATTTATTATATTTATATTTACAAAAGACGAATTTCATATAAGAGATCGCTATTGTTGATGGTGCTAGATGCTGCCAACAACTAGGGGGTCTCCCTGATGTGAAGTCCCAATTAAACTTCACGCTGTTTGGGATAGGAGTCCCATCTGATATGTGGGCCCAACTGCCATCATGAATGTTTTTTCTCTTGGCTACCAAGTGAAAAGATGTCAGAGTGAGTACAAGAATGAAATGCCTAGATAATGAAACTAAGTCATCCCAAGATTAACAAACTGAAGAAAGAGGTACAAGAAAGTCACAACAACGCTAATAAGAGGTATGTCATGAGAAGGATTAGTGAGCCAAAAACCAATTAGACATACATGAACAAGAACATGCCAGAGGTTAATTGCAAATTAGTTCATAATAGATCACTGACATGGCACGGAATAAGTAGGCACAGATTCGAAAGCAAACATACATGCAACAACTACATACCAACAAATTAGTCTGTTGTAGCTCCCAAAGATAGCCTTGGATTGGTTACAAGACCAGTGCTTGGGCACATCTATATTGGTGTGTCTCAAATGATTTACAAGAAACTGGGGACATACTTATGTTCTATAGATACACACACACACACACACACACACACATATATAGATAGGAGATGGATTGGTTCATTTATCCAAAGAATAAGACATGTATTTCTGGTACTTCTTCACGGGTTCAAATCTCAGAAAAAAAGCATAAAAATAGTGGAGGCCGAGTGTTTCAAGGTCTTACATCTTAATAAGATTTTGCAGAGAAGATGAGAGAGGACAAAGAGAAGAAGCAACTCATCACATAGAGCATAAGGCTTCAAACATTCTACACTTAACACATAGAGCTTGAGGCATTAAGGATTTCTATACTTATTTGAGTTACAAGCAGAAATAATGAATGAAGGAGGAGCTAAAAGCTATGATTCATGTGTTGAAAATTAAAGATATAATTTCAATAGTACACACAGGCATATTCATAAACAATGTTGAGACAAATGAATCTATGAAATAGCTATAGGCAATTGCATTAACATGTAGATACTAATGAATTTGTGAGGGAGCTTGAAATGTTTCTAGCAACTGTAATTGCATGAATTCAAGGAAGAAGCATGAACACAAAAAATGAGTTTTACAAAGAGAACACATACTGTAATACTTGAAGGGGGAATCACCACTATTTCCCTGATATTTTGAAAAAGATATGTATTACAAAAAGATCTCGTCTGAAAATAACATGCAGTGTTTTCTATAGAATTTCTGAACCTTTTCTAAGTCTTACCTTTCCCTATTTATCTGGAGAGGGGAGCAAGAACATACATTACAACAAAAACATCTATGGTCTAGATTCAACTATCAAGTCGACTAGTTGTATTAGTCATGAATGGCTCTGTGACCCAAAAATATTACAAAATTAAATGCCTCCTTGGAAGGAAGGCATGTTACAGGATAAAAACAAGTAAATAACCAGACCAAAAAATAAATGAAGGTCTATGTGTCCATCCTGTCATCGCCTCTGCCTCAAGCTATAATTTGTCCACGATATGGCCTCTTGTGTTACTCAACCAACCTCGTCGCTTTTGCCTTTACTTCTAGGATGCATTGTTCTGTGAAGCGGGGTTTAGGTCAACTGTAAGTGCCCGTCTTGGCAGTGTTTTGCTGTGTAGAGGGATGGGGCTCCATGCTGAGCCATTCATCTTCCCGAGTCCCATGTACTGCTCCGATGTTGCGCCATGATCCATTTAAGTCTTCTATTTGCCAACCCATCTTCCCATTAAACCTCTATACTGCACTGTCGGTGCCTTGATGTAGTGGATGATATGCATTCTAGTTTAGCAGCGCAGTCTCATAGGCGCGAGATTTTTTCCTCTAAAATAGGTGAAACATGCCTTTATTTATTTTCCCCTTAGCCTCCCTTTATTATATCCCCTCGTGTGGCTTTCCTCATATAGACGGGGGCTAGAACTAGGGGCTTAGCCCTCAGGCATTAAGGCCTTTAGACCCGTGTCTGGGAGCCTTTTCCTTTATATTGCAAAATCCCGCATATCGGTGGTTTACAATGTTTTTGCCTTAAGCTTCTTCCCCAGACACTTTACGATCGTCGATCTGTGGGATCGGGCCCACCTAAGACATCGAAATCGCACTACAGGAGAGGGGGACCCTTTACCTTTTTCCTTAGTGCGGGCTGAGAGTCTGGACACAAGATCCTTATAGATCACGCCGTCATAAATTATTACATTGAGGGGGGGGGGGGGGGGGTTTTTCCCTTTGTTACTTGGAATCCCGCATCCCAGTGCTTTATGGCCTTTTACCTTTAGCTTTTCCCCTTAACAGTTGCGATCACTCATCTACGGGGTGATGTCATCACTGTCACATGTCACCCTGTTAGTGGTGACACATGGTACCTGAGAATGGCCCCATTTCACCCTTGAAAACATTGAAACTGAGTGACACGTGTCTCCCGTACGGCCACGTCACCCTCCATACTGCCACATGGAGGAGAGAGAAAGGGGGTCGTCCTCCTTGGTTTGGCAAGAATTTCCTTTGTTAATGAATTTCGGCCTTTCCTAGAACTTTTACAATATACGCAGAATCGGCCCCGCATGGTCTTGGAATGAAAACCACGTCAATCCACCGATATTGTGGGATGTGGGATGGCGAGAGTGCGGGCTTGCACCACATGGAGAAGAGAGAAGGGGGGTGGATTGCTCTTTTTTTGTTCTGCATTCCCTTTGTTAAACTTTTTCTGCCTCCCCCGGCGATGTTACATTGTATCGTAGAATCGGCCCACGCACGTAAGGTCTTTTAAGTTTAGAACCATCTATTGATATGCCGAGCTACAGGACTGTGAGGTCACTAGGATATGGGATGTGGGATTGTGGGAGTACGAGACTGTGCCCCGTGGAGGAAAGAGAGGGGGTCACTTGCCTTGGTTTTTTCATGCTTTCCTTTGTTAACCTTTTTCAGCCCTCCCCCGGCGATTTCACATTATATCACAAGATTAGACCTCGCAAGTTTTGGATTTTTTTGTGACTACGAGACTACGGTGATATCCTATTTGTGGGATGTGGGATTACCCTCATACTTAGCCATTTTCTAGGTTTTTGAGGCTTTCCAAGGAAATCTTCAACAAACTCTAACTTCTGATCTAGAAGTCCTTTTTTGGACTTCTATATACCTTTGGAAAGCTCTTTCTGAGCACTAGACCCTAAAGGGGTCTGATCAAGCTTTGAGATCTTTTGTGGCCTGGGAAAGTGGCTACAAACTTCACTCCTCCTCGGCAACCTTGACCAATTGAAACCCACAATGCAGGGAGTGACAACATTGGCTCCAACTATGGACAGTGCCTTGCTGGCAAGGTGCTGAGGGCCTACAGACTAGTAGTTTTTCCTTCCATTGGGCATGGAGTCATTCTTAAATAAATACAATTATGTGAAAAAGGAATTTTTTGATAATAAACTGAAAATTTCAAATAACAATTTCAACACGCACACCAGATATTTACAATGAGAAAGAGACAGATATCTCTAATTTTGAAAATAAAATCTTAGGAACTGACCATTTACAGGCAGTTCTAGCAATTCACCATCCAAGTTTTCTAGCATGTATGTGTTATTTCCCCTTTCTTCTATAATGCTGAAGGGGTTGAACCATAGTGGATCAAATTTCACATGCTTATCTTTTTCTTCTCGTTGGACATCCCACCTGAGAACTAAACCTCCTTGCTGAAGAGGTCTATCCTTACTTAGCCTTCTTGTCAAACAGAGATTTCATCCTTTGCTGGTAGTCTGACAATTTGGTCCTCACTTGATTTCTATTATCGTCAAGCTCCACCAACTGATTTATCCTTCTAGTCAAGGTGCTTGACTCTTCCTAGGTTTCTTGTAGAAACTTAACTACTGGTATTACTAATTGGATCGGGAAGAAAACAACCTTGCCATATACTGGCTCAAAAGGTGATTTCCCAGTGGATCGTTTAGGCATTACACAGTTAGCCCATAGAGAAAACTTTAGTTGGGAGTCCCATTTCCTTTGATTTTCAGTGATGGGCTTCTTTATAACCCTCACCACAATTTTATTAGAAGACTCAGCCAAGCCATTCCCTTGAGGGTAGTATGTAGTGGAGTGTCCAATAATGATATTGAATTTACGACAGAAGTTGGTGAACTTGGCAGATTTGAAGACCTATGCATTATTACTGATGATTTTAAAAGGACACCCAAAGTGGGATAGAATGTTCTCTTCCATGAATTTTATCACCACTGAGTCAATAGCATTTCTAGCTGGGATATCCTCTACCCACTTGGTGAAATAGTTAGTGGCTGTTAAAATCCATTTGTGTTGGCCACTAGATGGTGGGTTTATTTCTCCAATGAAGTCTAATCCTCACTGTCTAAAAGGCTCCTATACATGCACATGAATCAAGGGGAGAGGAGCAAACTTCTATCTTTTAGCAAACAATTGGCATTTTTGGCATGACCTGACCTGAGAATAAACATCTCCAAACACCGTGGGCCAATAAAATCCTGCCTTGAGGATTTTGTGTGATGTTTCCTTCCAACTGTAGTGTCCTCCATAGACTCCCCCATGGAAATTCTCGATCAGTTCGTGGGTTTCTCCCTCAACCAAACATAGAAGTAGTATCCCCATTGGGTCCTTCCAGCAGAGTAGTCCATTAGATATAATGTATTTATGTGCCTGCAATCTCAGACTCTAGTATTTAGATCTATCCAATCCCAACGAGCATCTTAGCAATATGAGGTAATGAACATGTTCTTATACCTGGGCGGTCCCTCATATTTTGCATAGATCTTCTGGTCATCTATTTTAATTCTACTCTGGTGATCCTCTGGTCTACCTTCCTCTATGATCAGGCTTACCCCTAGAGCTTGACAATTGGATTCAGATAAAATCTTGGCCAACCCCTGGCCTTTGATGAGTTTGGCAGGGTTTATTTCTAGCACATATTCTTGTATTTTAGCTATCCACCCGCCCCCCTTTCCTTTGCTATCTCCCTACACCAGAATGTCCTTGACTATAGTCATTGGGATGAACACTGTGATTCCTTATTGCAGCACATACATACGGAATGACTTCATCATCTTGATTAGTGCATATGCATGTTTCTCCAATATATTGTATTTTAGCTCAACATCCCTTAGGACTTGGCTGAAAAAGGAAATTGGATTCTCATAACCTTCTTTATTTTTCTGTAACAGCACAACAACAATGGTATGGGGAAAGGTGAAAGAAAATATGTAAAAAGGCACTGAATAGTTGGCGTTGACTAGCACTTGGGCCTTAGCCAAATCTTCTTTGATCCTAGTGAAAGAATTACAGGGGACAAATCTCCACTTAACTTCATTCTCCTTCTTGAGCATTTTTGTGATACCTTTGACTATCTCAGCATAGTTGGGTATGAATCGCCTTAAGAAATTTATCCTCCCCAAAAAGGCTTGGAATTTTTTCTTGTTTCTGGCAAGGGAATAAGGCTGATGGCCTTAACTCGTTCAGGATCAATCTTTACTCCCGCCTGAGCTACTATGTGTCCAAGCAGCTTCCCCTCACTCAAGGGTGAACTGAGATTTCTTAAGATTAAGAGAGAGGCCATACCTCCTACACTTCTCGAAGGTGAGATTTAAATGGAGGAGATGCTCTTCATCATTATTAGAAAATACTATGATTTCGTCTAAGTAGACTACCACAAATTTATCTTGCTCACCTACGAAAGCTATGTCCATAGCTCTCTGAAATATGGTCGTTGCATTTATCAACCCGAATGGCATGTGAGCATACATGAATATTCCCCACGGGGTGGTGAAAGCAGTCTTTTTCTGGTCCTCAGGGTGGATTTCCACTTGGTTATATTCGGAGAATCCGTCCATCATGGACATTCTGACTGCACCCACTACCTTCTGCAATATATTATCCATCTTGGGCAGAGGGTAGTTATCTTTTAGAGACGCCCTGTTTAAATTCTAGAAGTCCACACATAGCCTTATCTCTCCATTCTTTTTCCGGACCGGGACCAAATTAGCCACCCACTCAGAGTATCTTAAAGGCATTATGATCTTGGCTTGCAACAACTTCCTTACCTCCTTTTTAATGGAGGGGAGTAAGAGTGGATTTATTTGTCTGAGTTTCTGTTTGCATGGCTTTATCCCACTCTTTAGAGGAATCTTATACTAAATGATATTAGTATCAAATGATTTCAAATCATCATAAGACCAATCAAATACATCTTTGTAATTTTTCAATAGATCTAAATACCTATGTTTGTATTGTAGGGGATTCCTTTGGATAGCCTGATCGTTTGGGGTTCCTCCTCTGATCCGATGTTGCAGTCTTCAACTTGCTCATCCTTCTCTGGGGCCATTTGTTTGGAAGCTATGTCATCTTTATTGAAAAGTCTTCCTAGTGGAACAAGTCCACGATGGATGGTGTTCCCTTTTAGCTGCAATTTTTTTTTCCCACCACTCTGTCTTTCCATGAAGTGGCTTCTTTTTCTTCTTTTTCTTCTTCTTCTTCTTCCTGATCAATGGTGGAGCGCGCAAACTCCCCAACGACTTCTATAAATCTTTTCACCTGCTCATCATCTTCGAATACCTACAAGTGTTTGACATTATTAGGTATTGAGGGTCTGTGTCTGAATTCTATCTCATATCTGAGGAGTGGATTATGTGGGGGCTTGAAAGTGCTTGCAGCTACCACAAGAGAGTTAGCCATCTTGTTTTATTTTCTAGGTAGAAACTGAATGTTAAAGGCCAGGGAGAAATTGTTGATTAAGTCCCACACTTCATTTCAATATGTCCTTAACCGGGGGTGTTTGGCTTGGCATTGGTTTCAGATCTTCTTTACGACTAGCTCAGAGTCTCTAGAGACCGATAGGCATTCAATGTTCATATTTCTTGTCGTTTGTAACCTCGGGAGCAATGCTTCATACTCTACCACAATGTTGGTCGCCTCAAATTCGAGCTTGAATGAGAGGGGTATCAATAGTCGATCTCCATTCCCATATTTTGAGTTTTCTCCATCGAAGTATAATTTCCATACTTCATTTTCATTTGCTCGCAGGTGCTCTAACTACCCAGTTAGGTGTACTGATGTTTCCTCTAGGAAGGTCTCATCCTCTTCTAGGAATAGACATGAGATGTCAATATCCTTCCCATGCACTCAGGATTTTTCTGAGCCTTTAGCCTCCTTTTCTCACATCCATAAGTGGGAATGTTGGCATAAGTCAGATCTAGCTTGATAAAGCCACCCACCTTGGAACCCCAAGATCTGGATAAGAGAATTCCAAAGTGAGGAGGTATATCATCCACCATTATATCCATTACCACACTCTTCACGAGATCTGAGCCAAGTTTACCACCAGATCCTTTATCATGCCCAAGACTTGAATCTCTTGGAGTCAAAGGAGTATAGGTCCTTGTATGGTCTGGTGATCTCTAAGACCAGTTGTTCCATTACTGATAGTGGCATGAGGTTGTGTGAGGCCTCAAAATCCAGCATGCAATTATGAAACAAAAGGTCATGGATCACCGAAGTCACATAGAAAGGTGCAATAGAAGCATCAAAATCTGCCACATGCGGCCCGAAGACAACCATGGGCCTCTCCTCTTGAAGGTTCAAACTATCATGGGATGGTGTAGAGATGGTTGGATGCATGAATTGAGAAACTTGATCTTTGTAATGATACTCCTTTAGAAGCTCAATTAGAGGAACATGAATTTTTACCTTTTCCAACTCCTTCCAGAGGTTGAATGTATGTTGGGCCTTTCTTGTATCTCTTGGAGCTGTTCTTTTTCCCTTCCTGCTGGTAGTTGTCAGCAGAACATGTGCCTCCTTTTCTGTGTGCCCCTTAATACTATTGCTCTCCTTATTTGTAGAGACTCCTGTCTTGGGTGGGTCAAGATGGAGCTTACCTTTCCCTTTTTTTGGTGTTGGAGGAGCCATTTGGGGAGAAGCTTCCCCTTGTTGTTCTAGTTCTCTCATCCTCTTCTTTGAAGATCTTAGATTATACCTATGTTGTGGATGTGTTTTCATGAACTCTGCAACTATTTGAAATAATAATCCATATCTTCCTCCTCCATTGTTGCTTCTCTATGATGACTAGCCTCCTAGTGAGCCATATTCTCATGTTCTTCTTCAGCAAAACCAACATATATATTTCCCTGCATCTCCTGTGTATCCGATGATTGTTCATTGGGACCATATTCCAAGTATAAGGGATGAGGGATCTGATCAATTTTCTCCTTTCTTTCCCTTGGAAGTAGTTGTAGTGGAGGCCTCTTATATTGCGGGTTATAGCCCCGGTTGTTGACTTGAGCATTCTACCTGGAGAGGTTCTTGTTCTCGATTTCAAGCTTTCCAACCTTTTGTGATAAACTCTTGATGACTTTGTCCAGATCATCCCACTTTGGGTCAGATGATTCTCCATCTCAACCAGAGGAGGATGCCTCTTCTTTTCCTCTTTTGGGTTCAGTAGGTTCTTGCTTTGCCCTCAACTCCCCTACCGAGGCCAGATTTGCTTCCACTTTGAGAGCATCGAACTAAGGTTGGTATAGAGTGGTAGACTTCCTTTCTCTCAGGGTAAAGCCAACATCAGAGTCAAAAGCTCCCAGGAAAACCACACAAGCTACAACTAGGGGATGCTTTATGTTGGCTGGCAGGTTATTGAACTGCTTATTGAATCTTTTAATAAATTCTAAAGTATCCTCCTTCGAATTTTTTCTTATGGAATTAAACTCAGTGAGGAGGTACTCATGATTCCTCTTTTCTTCCCACTTCTGGGTGAAAGAGTTTTCAAGTTGCTCCCATGTAGTGATGGAGGAATTGGGTAGGGATTTGAACCATTTTCCAGCTTCTCCATCAAGGGATTGTACAAAAAGTCCCATGACCACATTCAGTTGTTCCACGTTTATGTTCTCAGAAAAAGCACTGAAGGTTTCAATGTGATTCTGTGGCATGTTATCGTCTTTCCCATTGAACCTAGGCAGATGCTTTAAGTAGTCCTGGGGCATTGCACTTAAGGTCTGAGGTAGATCAAGAGGTGCATACTTATTTAGTAAAAAGACTAGAAGATCCATCTGGACTAGTGGAGGGATATTAAAATTTGTTTGAGGGACTGGGGTCAAGACCACAATGTTTGGAGGGAAAAAAGGGCATGTCAGGGCCTTAGGAGAAAGTCTTGAATAATGACTAGCAACTGACTAAGAACTAGGTGAGGGAACTTCAAAGGCTGGTGAGATGGTAGCACAGTCAGGGGGAGTTTTCTCTTTCCAAAATTTCTTGAAGATCAATTTTTCTGAATCAAATACAAATGGGGCTTTCTACTGGGATGTATCTGAGTGAGTATGAGGCCTTTTAAAAGCTAGGGTATTGAATGATAATGAGGGGTCCAAGGTGATGTGAATGCAATCAGAACAGGCTTTGCTCACCTAAACAAAGAGTGTTCAGCTTGTCGTATCCCAAAGAAAAAATCCTTCAATACGATCCCCAGCAACAACACCAAAATATGTTGTAGCTCCCAGAGACAGCCTTGGATTGCTTACAAGAGCAGTGCTCGGGCACATCCAGATTGGTGTGTCTCAAATGTTTTACATGAAACTGGAGACATTTCTTATGTTCTATAGATACACACACACACACATATTTATATGAGATGGATTGGTTCATTTATCCAAAGAAATAAGACATGGATTTTTGGTACTTCTTCACGGGTTCAGATTTGAGAAATAAGCATAAGAATAGTGGAGGCCGAGTGTTTCAAGGTCTTACAACTTAATAAGATTTTGCAGAGCAGATGAGAGAGGACAAATAGAAGGAGTAACTCATCACATAGAGCATAAGGCTTCTAACGTTCTACACTTAACACATAGAGCTTGAGGCATTAAGGATTTCTATACTTATTTGAGTTACAAGCAGAAATGATGAATGAAGGAGGAGCTGAAAGCTATGATTCATGCGTTGCAGATTAAAGATATAATTTCAATAGTACACACAGGCTTTCATAAACAATTTTGAGACAAATGAATATGTGAAATAGTTATAGGCATTTGCATTAACATGTAGATACTAATGAATCTATGAAGAAGCTTGAAATATTTCTAGAAACTATAATTGCATGAATTCAAGGAAGAAGCATGAACACAAAAAATGAGTTTGAAAAAGAGAACACATACTGTAATACTTGAGGGGGGGGAATCACCATTGTTTCCTTGATATTCTGAAAAAGATTTGTATTACAAATAGATCCTGTATGAAAATATCATGCAGTGTTTTATATATAATTTATGAACCTTTTCTAAGTCTTACCTTTCCCTATTTATCTAGAGAGGGGAGCAAGAACATACATTACAACAAAAATATCTATGGTCTAGATTGAACTGTCAGGTCGACTAGCTGTATCAGTCATGAATGGATCTGTGGCCCAAAAATATTATAGAATTAAATGCCTCCTTGGAAGGAAGGCATGTTATAGGATAAAAACAAGTAAATAACCAAACAGAAAAGTAAATTAAAGTCTCTGTGTCCATAATGTGATCGCCTCTGCCTCAGGCTATAATTTGTTCACAGTATGGCCTCCTATTTTGCTCAACCGACACCATCGCTTCTGCCTTTACTGCTAGGATTCCTTGTTCTGTGAAGTAGGGGTTGCGTCAACTGTAAGTGCCCGTCTTGGTGGTATTTTTCTTTGTAGAGGGATGGGGCTCCATGCTGAGCCATTAATCTTCCTCAGTCCCATGTACTGCTCCAATGTTGTGCCATGCTCCATTTAAGTCTTATAGTTGCTGTCCCATCTGCCCATTAGACCTCTGTACTGCATTATCAGTGCCTTGATGTAGTGGGTGATATGCATTCCAGTGTAGCAATGCAGTCTTGTAGGCGCGAGTTTTTTTCCTCTAAAATAGGCGAAACAGGCCTTTTTTTATTTCCCCCTTAGCCCCCTTTGTTATAGCCCCTCGTGTGGATTTACTCATATGACCAAGGGTTGGAACTAGGGGCTTAGCCCTCAGACGCTAAGGCCTTCAGACCCATGTCTAGGAGCCTTTTCCTTTGTAATGCATGGTGAGCACTAGTATTGCAGCAATAATGCTGCAACTCCTGGGCTTGCTACTTTACTTTTATCAACCCGGTAGTTCATAACAAACTTGGAAGCGATGGTGTTGTATGCAAAAGTACTAGTTCTTACTGTAGGCTATCACTTGGTCAGCTAGTGCAAGATCACTAGGAGCTCATGCCAACTTCTATGGATTCCAAAAGAAGCTCTATATGTGATGAAATAAAGGAAAGATTACTCTACAGAGGCTACTCTACCTGTAGAAAGGAAAAGAAGACTGAAATGTAAAGTAAACCTAGCAAACCCTACTTAACCAACTAATCCAACTTTTGCAAAAAGAAACATCAAAACCATGAAATGAATGCCATTACCTACTCAAGGAAGTAAACAACATCTACTCAAGCTATTTATAGAAGGAAATGAGAAAAAACATATTTTTGGATTTTTATGTATTTTTATGTGAAATTGTCATGCATGTAATTTATTTGTTTGTGAATGTGACAGTGATTAGGTGGCTATGGAGGACGACTTTTGGATTTTCAGAGGTGTAGGATGGTGTGGATTGGTCCTAGGAAGTCTCAGGTGGTCTTCTGGAGGCTTTTCCCACAATCGAACTTCAAAAGGAAGCCTACAAGAAAATCTACAGGACGCTGCAGGGGATCTACAGAAGGTCTATAGGAGGTCTACAGGAGGATGCCGGGAGTAGTTTTGAAGGTGTGAGAGTGGGTGGAAAGGTAGCTAAAGGCTAGGATGATGTGTTAAGGTTCCTGGGGTTCACCAAGGATTGCTAGGAGAGGAAAAGATGGTCGGGAGAGAGGAGGATATCCTACGGAAAAACGTAGAAAGCTAGGGAAGATTTGAGGTGAACTTTGGGAAACCGATAGGGCATAGATTAGGGAGAGAATGCAATGGCTAATAGGTTTAACTACTGTGAGATGATATTTGTTGCAAAATAACTGAAAGTCAAACAATGAGATCCAACAAGCAAGGAGACTAAGTACATCAAAAAACCAGAATTTTGCATCAAGCTAATCTAAAATATGAGCTATGGGAAGAAGTGCTAAAAAATGCTACAATGAGAGAAAGCAGGGAAGGAAACTTATTGCAAATATAGAAATGAGCATGGTGAAATAGATCTAAAGAAAATAATTAACCTTCTAACAATTTGCAACACCAAAAATCATATGGAGAAGGAAAATCTGTGTTTTTGTGGCAGCAAGAGGGTCTTGGCCTCAGTTCATGGTCCCAAGGGAAGGAAAGGAGGCCAAGGCTCTGTTGATGGTCTTTTGTATCTTCTTTCTATCACTGTTCAACCTAGTACAGAAAACTCAAATGGAAACAACCTTCTAAATCACCAAAAGCAACCTATTCTTAACCAAGAAAGAAATTTATCTAACAACAACTAATTCATAAACTGAAACAAAGCATATAAATACAAACAAGAGGAGCTTGGCTACTTGGATTGGGCCCTAACCCAAGAAATTTAGCCCTCTGAGGTAACTCAGTGCTAGATCAAAAAGGATCTCATCTTTATTATCAAAATAATAATAGGATTACATGAAACTGCCAACAAAAGTAAGCTCGAAGTTGAGTAGAGCAGAGCTACAACAAAAGTTCAAAAATTTGACCAACTCCCGAATGAGGCCCTAGGCCTCTCTACTTATAGAACTGAAGCTCCCAACAACTTCCTTAATATCAAGGAGGCTTGGCTCCCAAAACTTGAGATAAACAAAAGTTATCCTCCACTTGCTCAGCTGCCTCCTAATGCATTGATGTGGCTATTTGTGCTCCGAGCTGCATGAAGGAAAATTCGAAGTGGGGAGTCATAAATGAGGGGGATACCCTCCTATAAATACTCTCCTTTGTCCACTTCGAATTATTGCCACCAATTGTCCATTAAATCTTTGACTTTGTCTTCAAAATTCAACAAAAATCTGCATTAAACACATATTAGACTCCATGGCATCATAACCAACCCAACTCACTCCATAAGCATAGATATAATAAAAAAACATGTAATAAGCTAAGAGAATGGTTGATTAAACTATGTTAGGAGGCAAAATGAGCCCATATAATTACCCATTTATGGGGCTCATCATCACCCCCCTACTGAAGGTGTTGCTCATCCTCTGAGCAACTTAGTCCATCTCCTCATCTTTGATGGCCTTGATGGCCTCCCTGACATCCCATGCTTCTGATGTGAGCTCCTCTTCTTTGTCATGGAATCCTGCCTTTCTGTCCACCTCTTCCCACTGCTATTGCTCTTCTTCCTCTTTTATGCCTTCTAGCATGCCTAGCAGCAGTGGGGGACTCAATTTGAGGCCAATCCAATTGACCTTCAAACTCTGCATAGAGCGCTTGTATAGTGGCACTCTCCTTAATTCTTCTTGCATCCTTGTTGGGGAGTGATACTCCTCGATATGCAAACTGTGTGGTAATGTGTTCCACCTCCACATACAAGCATGGATACAGTCATCCCCAAGTAATCTTTCCATATCCTCAAAATGTGCAATGGATTGAGCCTGATCATTGATATACGTAGGGGAAATTTGGGGATTATTTGCAAGCAAGTGATGTGTGCTGATGAGTGCCATGGGATCTGACGGCTCAGCTATGATCATTAAGGGCTCATTCTACTCTTTTATCATCAACTTTTTTATTTCTACTGCCCTTAACTCCTCATGATTCATCCATGAGGCCATAGCCATTAGTTGCAGGTCCCCTAGCCTAGGATTCGGGTCCCACACATTCATGTCTGTGAGGGCCATGTTATGCAAATAGAATTCTACCATTTTTACCTTGTCTTCTGAAGAGCTTTGGTCACATACGTCCATAAACTATCAGTAATCTTGAAAAAACAATATGCCTCTCTGTGCCAAAGTCTTTATCTGAAACTGTAGCCATTGGTCCTCAAGGTATAATCCATATGATTTTGCTGGTGTTCTGCATTGCAGCGCCTCCATGGACCATCTGGCCATGCATGCCAATTGTGTCTCTTTTTCTTGCAGTTGTCTTCTTAGCAACTCATTTTTTGTTTCAAGGTGAGTTCTTATGATTGCTTGTCTATGTCTAACAACACTTAATTCCCTGCCCATTTCTTTGAGTTGATTCTCCATATGGCCAATATCCTCTACTCCCTTGGAGGTGATTTGCATCCACCTATGGCTCCTTATTCTTTCTTTCTCCAACTAAAAGAAAAGTGGGATTGCAAATTTTTGTGGAATGACTCTTCCCCCCTCAAGAAGATTGTAGTAAGAGCCCAAACTAGGTTGGGGGTTAGGTTCTTGTGCCTCTGTTGCTTCCTTCTTCCCCTATGGCTGTCCTTGTATCCTTCTTTCAAGTTTTACGGTCTCCTGTAGTCTTGACAGGGTCTCCTGTAGAACAGTCTGTGCTTCCTGTAGAACTGTTTTTGAATCCTGTAGTTCTACTTTTTCCTTCCATGTGGGAGACCTGGGAATCCCCCTTTCATAAGTGATAGGTACCTTGGAAGGGGATTCCTTCTCTTGGGTAGAGGGTGAATGCTCAATAACAATGGGCACTTTAGAAGAAGGCTGGGGTTTCCCTTGTTTGATCCTTGTGCTCTTCCTAGCCCTGAAATACATTGAGGTCTGCCTCTTCCTCTTTTGTTTTGGTTTAATTTGGGTGCTGAGGGCAGTGAGAGCAGCTGCTGCTTCTCTCTCTATGGTCTCAGGAGACACCTCTATCTTTTCTGCCCCTTTTTCTCCTCCTTCTATCTTTTTCTCTGTCTCTGTTGGTTTTGTTTCCTCCTATTCTATTTTGGTTCCTTCCTCCTCTGTTTTGGTTTCTTTCTTCTTTGTTTTGGTTTCTTCCTTCATCCCTTCTTGTTCCTCAGTTTCCTCCCCTTCTCCCCCTTGCTGCTCTTCCTCCTCACTATCAGAAGGACTGAGATCATATGTGAGGGCCGTTATGTCATCTTCTACGGTCATGTTGCGGAAAATTTCCCATGCTATGGGTATTGTGAAGGTATGGAGGGATTATTCAACTAACAGTTTAATTAACCCATGGTGAGCCAGCTGATCTGGATCTCCTACCTTCAACTTAATGCTGGAGTCTATGAGGGACTGCAAGAGAAAATAGGGGATGTTGAATTTCTGGGGTGTTGGAATGTCTATGCCATATCTCAGCACATGGAGAAGTCTAAAATGGTAGCCATAAACTATGCTATACCTCCCTTCACAGGAAATATATTTGATGATTTGGTAACCGACCTCATCCCAAGGGTAAGGTATGCTTGTCCTTCTAATGCCATTTTTGTTTTCTACATGATGTTCATTGTTTTGGAAGAAGTTTTTCTTGGTAGACTGTCCAATTGGCTTTTCATCTTTACTCCAAGGTAATCCAAGAGGAAGGGTGGTAACCCTGCTGATAAATTCTGGGGTGATTTCCATGGAGAGACCTCTAAAAATAACAGTGGCATGGGTCCTTGAGTGAGGGACTAAAGAAATGGCAAACTCCTGAGCCACTTCTTCATCAAACCCTAGGAATTTCTCAAAAAATGGCATCCAATTTTCTTTGGTGAATATGGCTACTACTTGGGGGTGTTCATGGAGCCTGGTTGAATTTGTGGGCTCCTTCCTCATGAATCCCCTTGTCATTTTTCTTATACCCCTTTTGAACACCAAATGGTGGAGACAAGAATTTTGTAGAAAACAAGAAAACAGAGAAAAACTGTGTTTTTTTTTTAAGAAACAGGCATAATTTTTTTTATGTAATTCCTCTTATTCTATGGACTCAATTCCTCCTTAAAATTATATCATTCCTTGCACATATTGATAATCAAGGTGGGTATGCACAGAACCTACCTCCTCAAGCCATAAATCGAGCAAAGACCCCATCTTTTCTCCTTAAAAACAACTTACTGCCTATAGGTGCTCCTATAGAACACTGATAGCAGGAGGATGGATGAAAGCGATGGAGAATGATGGTTTCAAGGCTATGGTGGTGAAAAATATCTTGCTGCAGCTAAGTGGATGAGGATGAAATGAAAGAAAAGGTGGTGAAGGAGTTTCGAGGAGGAGTACTTATTTCTTCTTTTAGATATTTCCAGTGATGGGGTGAGCTGGAAAAAATGTACGTTGCCATATTTGGATCATTGGTCCCCACTTGCCTTGTCATCATGGTTTGTTCCTGCAATCACCTCCCATCATTGCATCGGAGTTTGTATACCCTCCACTACCTGTCCTTGGGATTTTTCTTTGAGTTGACTAGGCGCACGCGTGGTGGCATCTCCGGATGAGCGAAGTCAACTGGAGGAGGGTGGCCAGTTAACTGGCCACCTTTCCTTGTTCAACCCTAACCATATCATTCACTTATGCATATTTTTCAATTACACAGATGCAAAAAAGGAGAAGGTTAGTCACTTACCTGTGAGTCGAATGTATGTGCTATGAGGTATTTTGGTTCCTTTTGCTTCTGCATGCTTGTATTTCCTTTGTTGCATGCCTGTATTTCCTTGGCTGCATGCTCTCTGCTTTCTAATGTGTGGCTGTTTGTTTTGTGTAGGTATGCTCTGGTTGGATCTAGTTTCAAATGTCTCCTTCAATCCCATGGTTTCACTTCTTTTGCTGTTGTGGCTTGATTTTAATGGGATCAGCTCCTACAGGAATTCCTATAGGAGCTCTTGTAGCTGCTTCTCCCTTTAAATTTTTTAGTTGATTTTTGTGCTGGGAGCTATGAGGGTGATGCCAGAGGTGTTGATGGATATGGAGAGGTACTTGGTAAGCTACAGGTGATATTTGAGGTGCTGCTCCCTTTATTTTTTTATTTTTTTCTAAAAACTAGTTTCTGTGTTTTTTCGATAGGAAGGAAAAAAAATGATGATGATGAGGTGGTGCAGGTGTGGGATGGATGGAAAGGAGGGTGGATAACTGTAGGAGGGTCTACATGCTCTTCATAAAACTTCCTAGCCCCTCAAATTTCTTTCTGGAACCATTTCTGGCTCTCTGTGATTTCTATAGGAGCCTCATGTAGAAGACACAGGGCCTCCTGTAGAACACACAGTTTCCGGAAAAAAAACACAATGGGGTGGAAGAAAGGTCGGAAATGATGGAGAAGAGTGTGGAGGATATGAAATAGGCTTTGTGGCATCTTCCCTTTCTCATTGTGGTCCTCCTGTAACCTGCAATGCACATTAAAATTCAATTTCCTTTTTCTTATTTTCTCTATTTTTTTTTTGAAAGACAACTAGAGTGCCTCAAGGAGGTTTTCACCCTAATTGCCTGCCCTGGGTGCCTCCAAGGGAGGTTTTCACCCAGGGATCTTATTCTCTCTCTTTTTTTTTCTTTTTCCATCACTGGGCTACCTCAGAAGAGGTTTTCAACCTAATGATGGGACTCAAGTGCCTCATGGAGGTTTTCACTTGGGTCCTTTTTTTTTCCTGCTTCTTCAATGAGTGGGTGAAGTGGAGGCTAAGACCTACTCCACTACCATCATTGTCTTATTCAGATCTTCAATGAACTCTCACCTGGAGAGGGGATTCTTGTAAATTTTGAACCTATGTCCATTGACAAGCATGGGGATGGCTTCCTCATCAATGGTTCTGATCGAAACTAAACCATTGTCATTGCATTTTTCCACAGTGTAGGGTCCCAACCATCTTGTCCTCAGCTTGCCTTTGAAGTCTTTATACCTTGAGTCATAGACCAGTGCCTAATCTCCCTCTTAGAATTGCTTCTCCTTGATATTTTTTTCATGCCATATCTTCCTCTGAAGTTGAACTACCTCTGTGTGGAGAAGGGCTTGCAATCTTTGTTCATACAATCCATTGAGTTGGAGCAGTCTTTCCCTTTGTGCATGGCTGAGGTCTAGGTCCAGCTGAGCTGCCATCCTTAGTGTATTGTATTCAAATTCTATTCACAGCAAAGCCTTCTTCCCATAGACCAGTTCATAGGGTGTGAACCCTGTGGTGCTCTTCTATGTTGTGTTGTAGGCCCAGGTGGCCTCAACTAATCTATCGGCCCAATATTTTTTGTTGTTGCTCACTACCTTGGTCATAATTCCTTCCAAATCTCTGTTAGTGACTTCCACCTACCCATTGGCTTGGGGATGGTAAGGGGTGGAAGTCATGTGCTTGATTTTATGATGTGTGAGCGAGTCTTCAATCAAATTTGAAGTGAACTGATTGCCTTGATCGGTGACCAGTTCTCTTGGATACCCGAACTTATAGAATATGTTCTCTCGCAAAATCTCAGCTACTTTTTCCTCTGTTGCTGCTTTGATTGCTTTTGTTTCTACCCATTTTGTCAGATAATTGGTGCACACAATGATGTATTTCTTCTGTTTTGAAGGAGGGTTGATAGGACCCACAAAGTCCATGCCCCACTTCTCAAATGGCTCAAAGGTAACTTGAGGCTGCATGGGCATCTTATCCTTTGGAGTAGGTTTCCCCATCCTTTGACACTGATCACATTAGCTGGTATGTCTCCTGACATCTTGATGAAGAGTGGGCCAATAGTAGCCTGCTTGTAATATTTTGAAGGCAGTCCTCTTTGCTGCAAAATGGCCTCCACAAGGCCCGTCATGACAGGTTAGGAGAATGTCAACAACTTCCACCTCCTTGACACATCTTCTCAAGATCTGATCTGGGCCAAGTTTGAAGAGATTGCCCCCAATCCAGGTGAAAGGGGTGCTTTTCCTCACGATCTTGCTCTTCTCCTTTGAGGATAGGTGTGGTGGAAAATGTGCTGAAACCAAGTAGTTTGCTATATCAACAAACCATGGGGAGAGTACTAAGATAGCAAACAAGTGTTCATCTGGCATTTGATCATCCACCATTCCCTCTTCACCTGCAGGAAAATTTACTCTAGACAAAAAGTCAGCAACAACATTTTCTTTACCAGGCTTATCAACAATAGTCAAATCAAACTGCTGCAGTAAAAGCAACAATCTAATAATGCAAGCATTTACATCCGGTTTGTTCATTAAATATCTAATTGCAGCATGATCAGTGTGCACAAATGTTTGATAGCATGTGATATAATGTCTTAATTTGTTTAAGGAATGCACTACAGCTAGGAGTTCCTTCTCGGTTACCGTGTAGTTTAACTCTGCCTTTGACAAAAATTTTGCTTATAAAGTATATGGCATAAGGTAACTTTTCATCAATTTGTCCTAAGGCTGCTCCGATTGCTTTGTTCGAGGCATCTATGTGAATGTGGAAAGGTAGGTCCCAGTTTGGGCCTCTCAAAATTAGTTTACTCTTCAAGGTATCTAAAGCTTGTTGATAGTTTTCAGACCATATGAACTCAACATCTTTTGCTAAAAGACCAAAAAACAGAGAGGTTAACTTACTAAAATATTTAATGAATCTTCTGTAATATCCAGCTAAGCCTAGGAAAATTCTGACATATCTCACCTTTTGAGGAGGTGGGACCCTTTTGATGATGGCAACTTTGTTGGTTCCACCTGCAGTCCTTGTTGAGATATTGCATGACCTAGCACAATCCCTTTAGTCATCAAAAATTCACATTTTTCCTGACTGAGGGATAGGTTCATTTCAATACACTTTTCCAAAACTTTTCCTAGGTTAGATAAAGCTTCCTGAAAGTTAGAACCATAAGGAGTAAAATCATCCATATATATTTCCACTGCATCATGAACCAGTTCAGAAAATATACTCAGTACTGCTCTCTGGAAAGTGGCTAGAGCGTTACACAAACCAAAAGGAAGGACCCGGTATGAAAAGGTACCCCAAGGACAAGTGAAAGTGGTCTTATCTTGGTCTTCTGGGTTGATTTGAATTTGATTGTACCTGCTAAACCCATCTAGGAAGGAGAAAAACTTTTTTCCTGCCAGACCATCTAACACTTGATCTATGAAAGGCAAAGGAAAATGGTCCTTTTTAGTGGCTTTATTCAATCCCCGATAATCGACATAGATTCTCCACTTACCATTTTTCTTTGGCACTAGCACCAAAGGAGAGACCCAGTCACTGTCAGAGTTGGGGTAGATGAATCCTGCATCAAGTAATATTTGCAATTCTTCCTTAACAATGTCTTTAAGGGTTGGATTCATCCTCCTTTGAGGCTACGTGACTAATTTGCAATCTTCCTTAATGTATATATGATGAGTACATACTGAAGGGTGCACTCCCTTCATCTCCTTATAACTCTAGGCGAAGGCATCTAAATGTTTTCTCAATAAGCTTCACAGCTCCTTCTCCTGAGAAGTGGATAGGGATGGATTGATTTTCAAGGTTGTTTCTGGGCCAAACTCTATATTCTTAACACGGGGAGAGGTCAGGTCGGCCACACAGAGATCAGTTAAGGGATTGTCTTGGGTTTCTTTCACTATATCTTCTAATGACAAGGTACTGGGGGGTGGATTCTGAATTAAATTTTCAATGATATCTTCCTCATCTTCCAGTTTCCCCCCCATGATAGTTTCTAATGCACAAAGTGGTGCAGAATAGACTTCATCCTCATCCTCCTCCTCCAACAAGAGAGGTAGATCATGTTCTAGCAAGGGCTGGGCAGGAGGGTATAGAATTAACTGTTTGGACATATGCTCGTTCTTGATGTTCATGTTCCCAACCCGACAGCTGATGTAGGCATCGACAGTAGCTAACCAGGGTCTTCCCAGGATGAGAGGATACCCAATGAGCTTTTCCTTTGGTTGGAGAACTAAGAAATCAACAGGGTACTCCAAAGAATCAATGGAGACCATCACATCCTCCACAATCCCTTCAGGGGTCACGGTGGAGCAGTCTGTTAGCTGCAGTACTATCGTAGTCTTCCTCAAGGAGCCCTGGAGGTTAAGTTTGAGCATGGTGTCCTTTGTCATCACATTAATGGCAGCTCCCAGATCAATCAAGGTATGTGGGATCATGGTGCCATTGATGTGGACATCAACTACTAGGCTTCCAGGGTCCAGATATTTTTGGTAGATTACCTGCCCCAACATTAGGTCGAACAGTTGTCCTATGACATTGATGGTTGGGGCATCTCTCTTGCGCCTGCCTAGATGCCTAAAGCACTTCTCTTTGATCAGCCTATTGTATATAGGCACATCTTTTATGGCTTGGAGAAGTGTTATCTTCACACATAACTGTTTCAATTCTCCCAGAAGTTCAACTTCTTCTAGGGTAGGCTGTGTTGTCCCAGATAGTATCTCAGGAAAGGGTGGAATTACTTTAGGTTCACTTTCCTCTTTATCTTCCTCAACCTCCCTAGGTGGGGGCTGGCTAACTGGGAGAACCTTCCCAGATCGCAGGTTAATCTCTTGAATCTCCACAGCATAAGTTGGGCATGATGGTCCCCCACTATATACTTTCTAAGCATGTCTATTGTTCATGTTCGGGTTTGGCTGGGCAGGAATTTGGGGTTGCCTTGGTGGAGCAGGAGGGAATGGTTGTGGTTGAGCAGGTTGTGGAGGAAAAAGAGTGGGAGGAGAGTTGTACTGGGGCCTCCACCCCTGATGAGATGCATTCCACTAAGGTTTTGGCTGAGCATAGGATTGAAATGAATGAGCGACTGGTTGGGCATGATATTGATATGGAAAGGACCAAGGAGGAGGTGTGGACCAGGAAGGATGAGCAAGAGGACCCCAAGAAGGTATGGAAGTGACTTGGTTGGGGTTGTAATATGCCTGAGATTTCCCTTGCATCCCCTGCTGGTATGGTCTAGGTCCATGCAGTCTCTTTTGGTTCATGAAATAGAGTGGTTCAGTGGATCCTTCGGCCCCTTGGTATACAGCTTTAAGTTCGGGCAAGGAAGGGCACTTATCTGTAGAATGATATTCTTCACAGACTAAACAAAACTCTATAGAGTTCAATGGACATTCATTCCTAGGATGCCTCCTGGTGCACCTAGGACAAAAAATGGCCAAAGCCCTCTTTGCTGCCTCTTGTTTCCTTTTGATATGCAAGGTATCCATTTGCATGGCAAGAGTCTGCAGCATCTCACTCTTGAAGTCTTCAAGCATGTTTCCGAGTTCACCTTTAATGGATGAATTGGATGAGGAGGTACTGGCTATGGGTTGACTCCCCCTACCTCTCTTTTTGGCTGCTCTAGAATGGTTTTTAAAAATAGCCTTTATGTCCTCATAAGGTATTTGGTAGATGTCTCCCCCGGCCAGTAGATGGAGGGTGTCTAGAAGGTCTTCTGGAATTCCTCTGAGCAGGACCAACTTCAGAGATTCAGGGTCAAGTGTGCACCTGGCCCTTTTGTAACTGAGCTGGAACCTCTCTTCATAATCTTCCAAGGATTCATCACTTCCCATGGTCATTCGGAATATTTCTTCTTTGGTTTCTTTTGATCTATAGTAGTCTCAATATTTTTTATTAAAGGCCTACTGCATCTGAGCCCAAGTTGTGATGTTATTTCTAGGTAACCCCATGAACCAGCAGAATGCTACATCCTTGAGAGTAGAAGGGAATAGTTTCAACTTTTTCTCATCTTCTGTATAGTCATAGGTTCGACAGAGGACACCAAACTCAAACAAGAAGGTGTCATGATTTTTTGTAGTCAAACCATGGAAGTGAGGTAGGGCTGAAGGACATATATTTTTCATTTTGGTGTCCCCATTGGTCTCCCAAATGGGAAAGGTACCCTCTATTCTCTCTCCATTCCCCCTAGCATTTCTGTTTTCAACCATTGGCTTAGGAGGGATGTTTTCTTCTTCTTATTCTTCCCCTATAGGTTCTTCAAATTCCTCTGGTTGTTCACCTAAAGGTTCTTCTTGATTACTACCACTGAAGAAGAGAGAAGGTTGGCTATGTGATGTAGTGGGGGTGTTGGGCAATAATTTTCCTGAATTATCTCTATTCCTACGAGGCATGAAAGGAAATTTTTTTGGCTGGTTTTTGCTTTTTCACTGATTGTACCTGCAAAACTGAAATTGATTGAACAAACAAATTGCAACTAATTGAAATGAACTTGCTGAAATGAAATTGTAGAACTGAAAAGGAAAGAAAATGAAATGCAAAACTGAAAGCAAGGAAATGACTAATCTACTTTTGCTGAAATGAAGTTGTTGAAATGAAATTCGCAGAATTGAAAATGAAAGCAAATGAAATGTAGAACTGAAAGCAAGGAAATGACTAATCTACTTTTGCTGAAATGGAAATTGCAGAATTGAAAATGAAAGTAGGGAAATGCAGAAACTGAAAGAAACAACTACACTACTTTTGCTGAAATAAAATACTTAGCAGAATGTGCGATAGAAAATAGAAGCAAGCAGTAATCACAAAATACTCTGAAACTTCCCTAGCAACTACGCCAAAAAGTGGTGAGCACCAGTGTTGCAACAATAATTCTGCAACTCCCGGGCTTCGTACTTTACTTTTATCAACCCGGTAGTTTGTAACAAACTTGGAAGTGACGGTGCTGAATGCACAAGTACTAGTTCTTACTATAGGCTGTCACTTGGTCAGCTAGTGCAAGATCACTAGGAGCTCAAGCCAAATTCTATGGATTCCAGAAGAAGCTCTATATGTGATGAAAGAAAGGAAAGCTTACTCTATAGAGACTACTCTACTTGCAGAAAGGAAAAGAAGACTGAAATGTAAAGTAAACCTAGCAAACCCTACTTAAACAACTAATCCAACTTTTGCAAAAAGAAACATGAAAACCATGAAATGAATGCCATTACCTACTCAAGGAAGTAAACAACATCTACTCAAGCTATTTCTAGAAGGAAATGAGAAAAAACATCTTTTTGGATTTTTATGTATTTTTATGTGAAATTGTCATGCATGTAATTTATTTGTTTGTGAATGTGGCAGCGATTAGGTGGCAATGGAGGGAAACTTTGGGATTTTCAGAGGTGTAGGATGGTGTGGATGAGTCCTAGGAGGTAGCAGGTGGCCTTCTATAGGATTTTCCTGCAATCGGACTTCAAAAGGAAGCCTATAGGAAACTCTACAAGAGGCTGTAGGGGATCTACAAGAGGTCTACAAGAGGATGCCGAGAGAAGTTTTGAAGGTTTTGAAGGTGTGAGAGTGGGTGGAAATGGTAGTTGAAGGCTAGGATGATGTGTTAAGGTGCCTGGGGTTCACCAAGGATTGCTAGGAGAGGAAAAGATGGTCGGGAGAGAGGAGGATATCCTATGGAAAACACAGAAAGCTAGGGCAGATTTGAGGTGAGCTTTGAGCGATTGATAGGGCATAGATTAGGGAGAGAATGCAATGGCTGATAGGCTGAACTACTGTGAGATGAGATTTGCTACAAAAGAACTTAAAGTCAAACAATGAGATATAGCATGCAAGGAGGCTAAGTACATCAAAAAACCATAATTTTGCATCAAACTAATCTAAATTATGAGCTATGGAAAGAAGTGCTGAAAAATGCTATAATGAGAGAAAGTACGGAAGGAAACTTATTGCAAAGACAAAAATGAGCACAGTGAAAGAGATCTAAAGCAAAGAACTAACCTTCTAACAATCTGCAACACTAGAAATCCTGTGGAGAAGGAAAATCTATGTTTTTGTGGCAGTAAGAGGGTCTTGGCTGCAGTTCATGGTCCCAACGGGAGGAAAGGAAGCCAAGGCTCTGTTGATGGCCTTTTGTATCTTCTTTCTGTCACTGTTCAACCTGCTACAAAAAACTCAAATGGAAACAACCTTCTAAATCACCAAAAGCAACCTATTCTTAACCAAGAAAGAAATTTATCTAACAACAACTAATTCATAAACTGAAACAAAGCATATAAATACAAACAAGAGGATCTTGGCTGCTTGGATTGGGCCCTAACCCAAGAGCTTCAGCCCTCTGAGGTAACTCAGTGCTAGCTCAAAAAGGATCTCATCTTTATTATCAAAATAATAATAGGATTACATGAAACTATCAACAAAAGTAAGCTCGAAGTTGAGCGAAGCAAAGCTGCAACAAAAATTGAAAATTTGACCAACTCCCTAATGAGGCCCTCGGCCTCTCTACTTATACAACTGAAGCTCCCAACAGCTTCCTTAAAATCAGGGAGGCTTGGCTCCCAAAACTTGAGATAAACAGAAGTTATCCTCCACTTGCTCGGCTGCCTCCTAGTGCATAGATGTGGCTGTTTGTGCTCCGAGCTGCATGAAGGAGAATTCAAAGTGGGGAGTCATAAATGAGGGGGATACCCTCCTATAAATCCTCTACTTTGTCCACTTCGAATTATTGCTGCCAATTGTCCATTAAATCTTTGACTTTGTCTTCAAAATTCAACAAAAATCTACATTAAATACATATTAGACTCCATGGCATCATAACCAACCCAACTCACTCCATAAGCATAGATATAATAAAAAACATGCAGTAAGCTAAGATAATGGTTGATTAAACTATGTTAGGAGGCAAAATGAGCCCATATAATTACCCATTTATGGAGCTCATCATCGCAAAATCCCGCATATCAATGCTTCATAGTGATTTTGCCTTAAGATTCTTCCCTAGACACTTGTGATCGTCAATCTACGAGATCAGGCCCACCTAAGACATTACAATCTCACTGCAGGATAGGGGGACCCTTTATCTTTTTCCTTATTGGCTGATAGTCCAAACGCGAGATCCTTATAGATCATGCCGTAATAACTTATCGCATCCGGGGGGAGGATTTTCCCTTTGTTACTTGGAATCTCGCATCCCGACGCTTAATGGCCTTTTACCTTTAGCTTTTCCCCTTAACAGTTGTGATCACCGATCTGTGGGGTGATTTCATCACTGCCACGTGTCGCCCTGTGATTGGTGACACATCGCACCCTGGAATGGCCCCATTTCACCCCTAAAAATATTGAAACTAAGTGACATGTGTCTCCCGTACGGCCACATCACCCTCCATACTACCACATGGAGGAGAAAGAAATGGATTCGTCCGTCTTAGTTTGGTAAGAATTTCCTTTCTTAATGAATCTCGTCCTTTCCCAGAACTTTTACACTATACCATAGAATCCTCCCTCGCATGGTCTTGGAATGAATACCCCATCAATTTGTCGATATTGCGCAATGCGGGATGGCGGGTGTGCGGGATTGCGCCACGTGGAGGAGAGAGAAGGGGGGTTGCTCGCTCTTGTTTTGCTTTACATTCCCTTTGTTAAACTTTTTCTGCCTCCCCCGGTGATGTTACATTATACCACAAAATCAGCCCCCGCAAGGTCTTTTAAGTTTAGAACCCGCTGATCTGCCGATATGCTAAGCTACGGGACTACGGGGTCGCCAAGATGTGGGATGCATGATTGCGAGAGTGTGGGATTACACCATGTGGAGAAGAGAGAGGGAGTCACCCACCTTGGTTTTTTCATGCTTCCTTTCTTAACCCTTTTTGACCCTCCCCCGATGATTTCATATTATATCGCAAGGTCGGCCCCCGCAAGTTTTGGAGTTTTCTGTGATTGTGGCACTGTTGTGACAACCAATTTTCCCTCATGCTTAGCCATTTTCTAGGTTTTTGAGGCTTTCCAAGGAAATCTTCAACATGCTCTAACTTGTGGTCCAGGAGTCCGTTTTCGGACTTTTATATACCATTAGAAAGCTCTTTCTCAGCACTAGGCACTGGAGGGGCCTGATCAAGCTCTGAGATCTTCTGTGGCCTGGGAAAGTGGATCCAAACTTCACTGCTCTTGGGCAACCTTGACCAATTGAAACCCATAATGCAGTGAGTGACAAACAGGTTCATAACATATTGTGTGTATAAAAGCGCACATACAAATACAGTGAAAATATCAGACAACCAATATAGCCACCATGAGTAAGCATGGTAATAAGTTCCAAACATGAAAACCTCTTATTAATGTTGTTGAAAATTCAAGTACACATCTTGCTATTTTTCAAACCCCAATAATGGAACATGAGTTGCTCATACCATTGTCCAATGCAAAACCCTAGCCTCACTACAACTCATTCTACTAGCTACTAAGGGCTGAGTGCATCTAGCTCTCAAGCATAGATCAACTATCTACTACTAGTCCAATCTCAAGTGTTGAAGTCCTTTTCAATGAGGTAGGAGGAAAAATTTATAGAGTTGAGGTGACTGTTTACCTACCCTCATGAATCTTGAGCTTCCTCACCACTTTCTCTTGTTTGACGAGTTTACATGCACAAACGAATCTCAACAATGTTATTGGTATTGTGATGAGAAATATTTACATATTGATAGAAGATAGGTTGTGAGGATAATGAAGGAGGTTCCAAGAAACCCTAGGGTTCTTGTCGCCAATGCTATTGTGAAACCATGTAGACTTGCATGAACTTTTGAACTATCTTCTATTGTGCCTTACTTGCATCCATCCATGCTCTATTGTTGTAAAACATTTTCCACTAAAAGTATTGGGTTTCGTCACTGACCCTATCTTTAAATGTATTTTATTTTCCAAAAATCGTTGCTAAACATAATCGCACAACAACTTGCCATGATATTCCCTGTAGGATGTGGAGATTCACTAACATCATTCCAATAGTTTCCCACATATTTACGCCTCTTGTTATCTTTAATGTGGATATACACCACCCCCTTTTTAGTTTATTTTCCTCTGCAACTTCTATTTCATCCATACAGAAAGATGCACAAGCACTTAACCCACAAATATGACTGTGGGTGGTTAATATGGGAAACATGGGTATGCTTACAAACTCATCGCCAACTATCCCATCAAAAGGTATCAAATAAGAATTAGGTGTTCATAATGTTCTTTAAAGTATTAAGGCCAACTTCATGTTGCTTCACAAGTAACTTAGTTAAACAAGCAGGAATCATAAACAAATCCTTTATTTATGTTTCTCCCCATTTATCTCCTGGAAACTCTACAAATGTAAATCATAGGAGGTGAAAAGCCACATAACAAGGTCGCAATTCATCATTTGGAGGGGGTCTCATGGTTGTGTTTTTGTGCAAGTCGCACCCCATGGTGACTTACCTATGGCTTTGCTATGCGACTTTGTGACCTTGGGAGACATGAATTTTTAGAGACCATGTAGTCACAACTTGCAGACTGATCGTATTTCCTGTTTCTCTCCAGGGTTACCATTTGCAATTTTTTGATCCAATGGAATTAAGATTATGTAAGTCACATTCAGAAGGTGCGACTTAGCTTAAGTCACCATTGGGAGGTGAAATTGTGTGAGCTTATCCTCTAGGATCACTTAGGATGCAAAGAAATGACAACATTTCTCATCTGAATGATGATATTTTCTATTCATCCACCATGGTGTCAACTGTGTTGGGCATCATGAGAAATGAAAATATAGCAGAAGGAAAGAAACTGTGTAGAATGACACAAACAATAGAATCTTCTTAAATCCATTCTCTTCTAAGAGTGTCAACGAAATAATTAGCTGAAGGAATCTTTCACAAGCAGTGGAGCAAGTTCTTTGAAGACCCATGCAATAGTTAGACATGATGGAATAAACCACAATATGCAATGTGTGTGGATCGTTAGGAAACCTTTTCAGTCAAGGTTTCTTTTACAATGCTTAGTGTTAACCACACGCATACCTAGGTGCCATGTTTTTTGGCAGGTTCATGATTACTGTAACAATGATGGACGCACTACTATCAAACACTATATCTTGAAATTTCTATATCCCATTTATTGTCATGTGGTTTTAATGTTTCAAGCATGTGTTTTGTTCACAACGATGAAGCATGCAACTAATGCATTATGTGGGCACCCACATATATATAAATACATTATCGTGCCTTTGGTTGCATGGATGGAACGGAAAAATATGATCGTACACCCTAGGGAGATGTGGTAGGGACAAATGTTGCATTTTGGAAATGTGATCTAAAGAAGGTCAAACTTGGAGAAGTCACAAAGTCGCATGGTAGGCAATTCTCACTTGTAGGTCACATCAATGAGGTTCTCCATTGTGATTTTGCAACTTGTAGGTGGTCTTAATCACATAGGGATGGTTGCACTTTGGTCAATAAGGAAGGTTGCATTTTAGTACGACAGTTCCCTTGGTGACTTGCAACCTCCAACAAACTAAAGTTTTGGCCTACACTACATACTGTGTTTTGATGTAACATGAGAGTATTGGTAGTTGGTTACCCTACATGAGCTTCCTCTTGTAAAAAACTAAGTCAAAACAAAGAAATTTGGAGGCTATGTGACAAATCCTAGAAACGGACAATATGTCAGTGACACAACGATATGCATTTCATTGCGGGATTGAAAATATCTCCTAAGAAACTATTGATCAAGAAATTTCTCACTGTAACTCCCATCCCCCTTCAGTTGGTCTGATCAACTTCTCCATATGAACTGCAGTCGCCTTGTTTTCCAAGGAAAAAATCTTTCCATTGTAATGAGAATGCTTAATATGCATGTACTCTTGGATAACCCTAACAGGTTTAATACATAAAATATCCATGGTACCATATGTTGGCATGATGCATGGCTTTTAAACACCATATGGGGATGGATCTTTGGATTTTTTGTGGACTTGAGCAGATAACCTTTTTTTCCAAGTGCACCATTGTTCCCCTTTTATTCTATGTAATGACTTTGTTTGCACATACCATTAGGACATTCATTAGGCACTTTCCTTTTGATGTGTTTTTCCCTAGAAAACATCAATTCTCTCTTTGAATGGTTCAATGCATAAACTATCATTGGTCGTTATGATATTGCATCTCGAATGTCTCAGGGTTATTTTAAAAGGTCCAACAACGTTTGAATGGTTTCTTTGCTTTTTAAGTAGAAACACATTAGTAAATAGACTTCATTCCTTTGGGTTGAGGGATTTAAAAAACATTGTTTTGATTTGGCATGCCCGTAGGATGAATCCTAGTATGTCTAATTAACACGTGCCAACTATCTTAGATTTTTTCTTGGAACAGGCTTCATGTGACTGGCACCACCATCATAATTTTTGTTAAATTCGACCCTAGAGTAAAGCTAAATAGAGACCATGGCATGTCTTTCACATTTAACAAGGTTTAGAAAATTTTCCTATGATAAAATGTCTTGAAAGTATTTCTCCTTACCATGCGTATCTTAAGTGTTCCTTTTCCAGGTATTTGTTGCCCTATTCGAATGGTCTTACCTCCTTTGTGAGACTTGTGCCTTATGGATAATTTAAGAGTGTGTATTGGTTTTGTATTTTGGAATTTTGTAAGACATCATGTTCGATACCTTGTTACATTAAAAGAAAACTTGTTTTATTCAAAATAATTATTTGTGGTCCCAAACGCCTTTTATAATGAGCTAAAATTGATATCAATTGTCAAAAGGCTCTTCCCCTTTTGTCATTGCATCATACCATATCTGAAAGTTTTCAATTCTTTCTTTAATTAATGTATGCGTTCATTTCCTTTACTACTTTGTATGTTGTGTTTACAATAATTCCAAGCCCTCCATTCTTCCAACATTTGAGTGGTGTCATGTCAAAGTTTTATTTAATGAAAGTGTTGCCTCATTTGATGTGTAACCAAGCCACCTTTACTTATGTTACTAAAAAGAAAGTGAAACAAAACAAATTAGTTTACCAAAGTGATACTTTTCATGTGAGATCAAGAAAGCAAACAAATAATAATAATAAAAATAATTTACTCAATGAGCATGAAATTGTTGACGGTGCTACACCCGCCAACATTTAGGGGATTTCCCCGATATGAAGTCCCCAGTAGACCTCACACTATTTGGAATAGGAGTCCCAATGGTGGGTGGTAATGTTATGCCTTGACTGCGAAAATGCGTAGAGTGAAGTACAATAAATTTGGGTGAGAGCAAGTGAGTGATCCTGTAGAAATTCAAGTACCATGCATGAAGGTTCCAACACACGAAGGGGAAAGGAAGTGTGCCCCTTGGAAGCCTGTAATAGTACACAACTTCAAATGAACACACGATTGTAATTACATCACAATCTAAGATGCAGAATAGTCCACAAGTTAATGCGATGAATTAATATAACAACCAACACACATTCAACAAGATTCATAAAATGCAAATGAAATAATTCATAAGCATAAGTGTAAGTAAAATAACATACATTCAAAATGCAACAAGAATAGTCCTACTATATTCACAACATATGCATGAAAGCGTGTTGGCTCTGATTTTTATTATAAATGAAAGTTCCATTGGTACATACACCATTGATGACCACTAGGCACAATAGTGGAGCATTAAAGTCAAGAACACCTGCTCCTCCAAAGGAGTATACTCGCTTTGTGCTACGGATAGTCCCAAGCTCCTTCTAAGCCTAAGCCCAACCAAAATATTGGCTCCCAAAAGCCCGTTGCATGAGTTATGAGGTTCTATTTATAATAATATGGGTGACTCTTCAACTCTCCTTTGTGACCTTTGGACTACCCCATGACTCTTCAAATTCTTTACAAAAGGACTCATTACATTACATCATGACTCTTCATACTCCAACATTGACACTTGGAATTTCATTTACAACATAATTATAAATAATATTACATTTTACACTTGTACCATTATAAGAAAAAATATGGCAGAGACAACTTGACAACCTAAGAAGACACAACATTATGATGCTTGAGTTTGGGAAAAATCTAACTCAACAACTTCCACTTGATGCTTCTTGGTGACATATTGGTGTCAAGCTCGATACTGTGTGGTGACATAACCAAACTGTACGATGGTGTATGGCTAGAAGCAAAATCTAGCCTCCATGGCAACAACATACAATGTCTTGGAACCAGTTTCGAGTTCATTCTGAAGCATGAGCAACATTTTTATAATTTGGGCAGGACACCCAATGTAGTTTTGCATGTTCTATCTATTTAGCTCCAAATCTTCCTTGGTGCAAATTTGTCTCAACTACTCCAAGTGCTCTTCGATCTCCTGTCGAACTTGGTTCCTGGGTTTGGGTTTGGTGAGCAAACAGACTGATGGAATGTTGTTTGTTTTCACTAATACATCCAAACTACTAAACAACCATGCATATGAGGCCTGAATGCTACCAATAAATGAGGTGAGATGTTTGTTGTTTTGCACTAATATGTGAACTCTCAATTTCTCCAACTCTACATGTGGCTTCATTTTCTTCACTAAGTCAAGCAATGCCCCATTCTATCACATTGCCCATTCTTGCACATAGCTTATGGCAACTTGTATATTTTTTATATTTTTAACAAAAACTCTGCTCTGCTGTAGTAGGCCATGAAAACTGATGACTACTTTATGTATGATCACAAACCCATCATAGAGCTTCCGCATGGTTTCTCCAAGTGTTGATACTTCAGCAAGTATTACTACTATCATCTCCTCCAAGTAACCCTGTGTCCAAATTGCACTCAATGCTACTGCACATAATTGTTTTGCCTCTTACCTGACAGCCTGTAAGTTCTATGCCAATTTCTCATTATTGGGAATCAAATACTGAATGCTTGATCTTGTTGCTCCCGAAAAGGCCAATTTCACTTCAATAATGGAATTTGGATGCTTCCTGGTGTCCTCCACTATCACCCTTTCTCTAATAAATTCAGGTGATGAGTGATCATCTAAAAAATTCTTTTTTCGTGCTTGTATAATCATCTTTTGGAACTCAGCAAATGACATATTTTACACGTCCATTACCAAATCATTGTCAATGGGAACAACATCCCCTTCCTCTCTTGAGGCTGGCTCTTCTGCTAGAGGTGGTGGAGACTGAATGGTGACCTTTGGTGTGTTCGACATTAGATCAACATCTTTATTTTGCGGCTCATGTTCCATCTCCATGTTTGTTACTTCAATCAAGTGCTCAATCTATTGAGAAAGCTCTCGATCCTGCATATGTTTACCTTCCTCCTCAGTTGCTGCCTCATTATGTTCCTTCTCTTCAACCTGTACCGGCATTGTTTCTTCTACCATTACAACTTGCCTTTATTCTTCTTCCTACTTATGTTTCTCTTCTTGTTCTCTCCTCCTCAACTCATGTTCTTCCTTAATCTTCTGTTCTACCTCTTGCAACCTCAGTTCTGCTTCTTGCAACCTCTGTTTTTCTCTCTTCCTCCCCTCTTCTCTTCGTATCCTCTGCTTCCTCTTTGTTTCTATTTCTAAAGTTGATTTCATTATAATAGGATCTGATTTCATTTTGAAACTTTTCCCCCCTCCAGATTGTCGAAAATATTCTTCTTTCCCTTATCCTGCATGGGATTGTTACCTTCTGCTGTTGTTTCTTCTGGAATTGCTACCATCTATGGAGTATCCTGTGAGGTCCCTGCTAAACTTGCTGACTCATGGAGTCTGGAGGCATTATAGAAATTCCTCCATGGATCCTCCTCTAGCCAATGAAATTCCCTGTTCATTCATTGAAAGTAAATTCTTGCACAATGATCTCCACAAATACCACAGGGATCATACAGATTAAAGTCCCAAGTACTGAATGAAAACTTGACTATCTCCGTTCCCTCGGTATCCATGAATTTCAAGTTCTTTATCTCGTATAATCCAATTTGCAGAGGAATAGTGGGCCATGGTGCTTGCTTCTTCCTATACAAAGTTGTTGACAACCCTGTCGCAAGATCATATGAAACTTCTTGCATGACAAGCTTGTCCGTAACATACATTAGTAAAAAATGCAAAGGATTCTCTCCGTTGAACACTCTAAGGAAGGTTCCACCTGGTGAGGCATACCAATCTACGATGTCTACTATCGCCTCCATTACTCCTCATGACATGCAAGTTGGATCTTCTTCAAAGATGATTTTGTAAAGTGGGAAGCTGTCAATTAGTTGTTCCATTACTCCTCGATGACTACAATCTGAAAGCAACTTGAAATAGATATGCATGGAAGATTCTCATGGCGTCCATGTCCAGTTCATGCTAGGAAACTAATTTTGTGCACGGATTGCATCCAATAAATATGTAGAAATATAAAACCTTTCTTTCTCACCTTCACGAGGACTCTGGGCCTGTGCTACATGGGCTCTTAGCTGTCAAGCCAATAGATCTGATCAATTGAATGAATTCCCCTCGTTCACAACCTAGTTCCATAAGACTACCCACCTTTGATAGCTTTGATAGCTTTTTCACCCAACCTTTGACAATGTCTCTTATGTTCAAATAATTGTTGGTGGCATAGAAGAATGAGTCCATAAGCTTCACAGGCTTGGGAAAGTGATACATGCGCTGATAATCTTCTACCCAAAAGGTGGCAAGCTCCTGTTCGCTAGCACTACTCAATGTCATGGTATTCTCATCAATGTGTGAGACAATCCAGCTAATGATATCTGCAAGTGGG
The DNA here is from genome assembly GCA_000404065.3 of Pinus taeda. Taxonomy (NCBI): domain Eukaryota; kingdom Viridiplantae; phylum Streptophyta; class Pinopsida; order Pinales; family Pinaceae; genus Pinus; species Pinus taeda. The sequence goes on along the minus strand of APFE030727946.1, from coordinate 3,928 downwards.
AATGTCAGATACCTAAACGCAACCTTGTGTAGTTCTAACTACCTGATATTGAGATAAACCTATCGATACTCTAGATCTGCCTCAAGGCTCTTTGCTGAAAGAGTTTCATTAACTCGCTGCCATGCGAATGCTGACCCCTTTTCTATAAATAAGTGAGTGTTTGCATACACTACAAAGTCTACTGATGTTTGCTCAACTACTTCCCCAATATTGCTTTCAGTGGTCTCTTTTGAAGCAACTCTATTTGGTGCCATGGTAACAATGAATGTTGGAGAGAAGTGCCTCACAAGTGTGGTACCTATGGGATAAAAAATATAGTCATGGAAAGCAAACATTAGCTTCATCAAATCTACCTTCAAAGCATGATCAAGTAGAAAAACGCACAACTGGAGAGAAGGATTGCACATTTTTTATCAACAAGGGATACTGGCTGACTGTGGGGACTGTGCATTGTGTATTCCCAGCAACCAAGGATGAAGCTTGAGGCTTGGGACTACGCAATGCGCAACCCCATCCCAAGTAGAGACTAGGAGAGACTGCACATTGCGCAGTCTCAGTGCTAAGGTGACATGTTGAGCCTTGGAGCTGTGCAATGCCTAGTTGGGCTAGCATGTAATGCGTACTACACAATTCCATAGGCCAAGCTTGTGGTTTGAGACTTAGGATTGTTCAATGCCCAACTAGGCAAGGAAATATCTGGCCAAAGAAAGTGCATATTTTCCTGGTGGAAGTGTGAAAAACGAGCAGAATTTTGGATGCGAGCCTAAGTGAAAAAATGAATAAGTATGAATAAATCCATGTAGATCAAGTGCAAAAACTAATCAAATAGAAGTAAAATCAAGTATGTGAGGAGAGTCGCCACAACGATGACCATCGGTGAATAAACAGGAAAATAGATGTGACACTTATGAAAGGAAAAAAAATACTTAGAACAACACTTCTACAAGTTAAAACAAATTGAAACACCAACAACTATGAAGATAAATAAGTAAAACAACACTCACACAAGAGAAACAACAAATAGTGACAAAAAAGCAACAAAAGACGACAAAAGTGAAACTCACCCAGAAAAGCGACGCCGACCCCATCAAAGGTTCCTTGACCTCCCCGGGAATTCTAAAGCTCCAAGATCAAATGTGTAAATGATCTCCATAGGCATCAATTAAATAGATTTGAGTGAATTAGGGTTTATGACACACATGCCTAAAATAAAGGAAAAAGTGGCACTTGGTAGAAGTTTCTATAAATAGCGAAAGTGTCTCCTCTGGGATACTAAAAATAGATCCCTATTTTTTAGGAATGCTTTTTTTATTTTTATACTTTTTGTTTTATCTTTTTCTTTTTGGGGGAAACTTGCCATAAACACTATCAGGAAAGTCTAAGAAATTTTGGGGAATTGGGCAACTTTCTAGCTTAGTGCACTACGCAATTTCTGAGCTCAATGAGGGATTGCATAGTTTTTGAGCTCAATGCTAGGATGGCTTTTCACGACTATGCAATTTCTAAGCTCAAGACTGACTTCCAGTCAGAACTGCACAATTCCCATCATCAAGGTTGCTTGCCCTCAAGGGTTGTGCAGTTTCTGGAGGGAAGCCCAGAACTGCTATGAGACCAAGTCAGGGGATCAACTTGTGAGTTAGAAAGATCAACTAGGTGTAGAAATAAGCAAACAAAAGCATACATGAAAATGATAAGTCTCATTCATAACATGAATACCTGAAAATAGTGAAAGATAAGCTCTTGTGGATAGGAAGGAAAACTCCAAAATTGAAGCACATACAAAATTTTGGAGGGCGGTCGTAGGCGCTACAACATAACCATAAATAATACAAACAAATATGTTATAAATTGCATGGACTGAGAAAATCATGCTTCATTTTGGAAATGTATTTTAAATTTAAGCATTTAATGGAGCCATTAATTGTAAGTGACGTTAGTGTTATGTGTTTCCCATGGTGATGATGTACTTATAGAGAAAGTGCCTTGAAGTACTTGTGAATCATGCATATGGAGGGTGAGGATTAATGCAAGAAAATGTTGGATCCTTAATCATGTAAATCTAGGGATACAAAGATGCAAGAGGAAAGATAACATTTTACAAACCCTAATGAAATTGGGAGGATGAGGACCATGGTGAGGTGAAGTTATCAACAAAACCCTAATGCATAGGTGTGATCAAGCTTTGAGGAAAGTCAAGAAGAGTGAAGATGACATGCATCATGGGAGGGGGTTACACCAATAGGTTTTAATAGGAATGGGTCATGGGGAAATCTACCAATTCCAAAACCCGATTATAACCCTAATGGCCTAAGGCAAGCATAGGGTAGAATCCAACATCTCTGATTACGTCCCTGCAATAGATTGAGTCTAGATAATAATGCAAGAAGTGTTGAACAAACACTATGGTTACCTATTTCATCACTTTGAACTTTACAAATGTGCCCTACCCCTGTGTCTTAGCTAGGTCTTGTTATTAATTTAACACAAAATTATAAGTTCACATATGCCAGTAGTTAATGACAATGCATAGAACAAGGCAGAGATATTATTGTATTCATAATTTTAAAATAGGTTTTTGGTGTTACTCCGTTGCTAGTAGGCCTTGTTGGGCTGTGTTATATTCTTTCCACATAGTTAACAAGGGGTTTGAAGGGCACTTGTAACCCCACTTTATGGGGTTCGGGGCAGCTCCCCGAAAAATTTTGGTTTTGGACCCTATGTTAGGTTGGGCAGACCCACCTATGGTTTTGTGGATGATTTTCGCACATGTTTTTTGGACGTGATGGTTTTTGGTCCATGGTATTGGACATGATGGTTTTCGGTCCATGGTATTGGACGCGATGGTTTTTGGTCCATGGTATTGGATGCTTCGGCATGTATAAATAT
>APFE030727942.1:0-13369 GCA_000404065.3 Pinus taeda | reverse complement strand
CACTGCTAACCACATCCCAATCCACTTTATGTTGTCACATTAAAAAAATAGAAATGCCCAAGCGGTCCACTGCTAACCACATCCCAAACCAAAAGTGGAAGCTCGATGACTTGGAGATAAGAGCGTGTGGACTCCACATTTCGTTTCTTGACGAAAATGAAAACACGTGTACCTTCATATTTCACTTTATCTCTTTCTCCACGTCGTACAGTATGAGCCGAATTCTTGGTTTTGAACAGTTGGCACCATCGAATCTAAAATCACTTTAAATATGATGACGTACAACTTTGAATAAGCGTAGCGGAAGCGTACGGAGTCCGGACGGAATCTAGGTTTAGGGTACGAATTTCAAAAAGGAAACACCCCCTAGGTTTCTGCCAACCTAATAGTTTTCATCAATTTTAACGCAAAAAGGCAATTGGCCACTCAAATTCCATCTTAGTGACAGGTTTCTCCAAAAGTCAATGTTTTCTCACACGTTTTAAATCTCGAGACCGCGCCTGATAAGTGATAATCAATACGTGTATTTCTATATATATATGCGCTTTCCCATCTTAAATCCACACTACAAGAAGATTCCATTTGATTTAAGATTTTGAGATCAGCAATTGTCAAGCTCTACGTTTCCAAATTGTGATTCGATGTTTCCCTACCACTACACAGCGTTGGCATTGCGTGGCCAAAAAGGGGAAACACTCTATAGTCCCGACAGCACGATTCCCAGCCTCTTCCACGAGAAGATCGGGAAAAAAATTGCCGCCAAGTTTAGGGAATCCGACGGTGAAAGAGTGAAAGTGGGTGTCGAAAATTCGTATGGCGAGATCAACTATGATCCCACCAGCATAGATAGATCCATTTACTTTGGATTTATCAAGCTGAAAAGTGAGTTTCGGAAATGTGTATTGTAGATTTATTATGTATTTTAGATTTATTAAGAGTAGAGAGGAATTGAATATCTTGGTATATAAATTGAGAACTATTTGATATACAAATGGAGAATACTTGGGGAAAATCATATTTATCTTTTTTTTTTCTTACATGATTTTGTCCAACTTTTTCAATTTCTCTGCCATGATTTTAACTTGCTATCACATGACCTCTTTTTATTTATTGGACTCAAGAAACTATGTTTTCTCTTGGTAGTGATCTTGGATGGAGTTATTGAAACACGTTTTTTTGTTGTTGAGTCTTAAAACTATCTCTCTTCTACATACTTTCTTAAACCTTTTTCCCACACCAGCGCCTCAAAAGCTATAAAGATCATTACATATTGATTTTAGGAGTGCATTTAAATGGTTTTCTAACTATATTTTTGTGTTTTCTATTTGACTTAGATTTTGCTCATCAGCTGCGGAATGTAGCCACTTTCCGCAGTTGACTCGTGATTCCGTAGCTATTTTTATTGATCTATAGGTTACAGGTGTCAGCAGTAAAACGAGGCACGTGGGCAATTCAGGAATGATCTGGATATCGATAAGGTCCTATCTGTTCAGTCAAATTCGTAAAGGAAAGCCTTGGTCAAAGGTCAGTCAAACAAAGAGTCCCACAGCAAATAGGTCTCTGTTTTCAGCACATGAAAGGTCCGAGACTATTCCTAGATCTGTGGATCCCTCTTGACAGCTACATACCGTCTCCACGACACAAATCCAACATCTACCTTTTATAGATTAAATGATCATGGCAACCAAGATGCTAAGCTCACGGGTTCTGTCTTTTTATGTGTCCTCTGTTGAAAATTCCTCACGGAAAAACAGTTATACAATTTCCTGTATAAATGATGCGTTTGCAAACGCAAATAGTTAGTCTTGCTGTTAGTTTTTATGTTGTTGCTGTAGCATTAGTCTTGCAGTTGTAACAAGAAGACATTTCCTCTGTTTTGCAATATAAAGACTTTGTTTCTTATGACTGTTTGAGCGTAATTTTGGGTTGACAACGTATTAACCAAAGGCCGTGCAAAAGGCCCCTCCTAGTTGTGGTTTTGTTTTTCATTTCTATAAAGTTTTCATGCATCATTTTCTTATTTCCATTGTATATATTTCATAGCTTGTTTAAATGTATATGTTTCATAATTCATTTATGGTGTTAATCTTTCATTCTTGTACATGATTTTCTAGCATTGTATACTTGTGCTAACATTGATCAGTGTGTTTCAGGATAGGTCATGCTCGAGCTTTTTCATATAATTTTTGCATCAAATAGTGACATGAGATTGGCCTCTCTGCTGACTTTGTTTTTAAGCTTTTCAATTTCAGTTATGCTTTGATTTCAATCTTATTTATTTGTTGTTGTTAGCTAGTTTAGATATCAAATTCTTCATGTTATCTGATGTTATCTCCAAAGCTATAGCTTAACCTCGAAAAGTTACTTGGCGAGCTATCAAATTATAAGTGAAGTGATTTGATTTTACTTTCATTATGCAAGTAGGTAGTTTAGATATCAAGTTCTTCATGCTATTTGACGTTATCTCCGGAGCCATGGCTTAACTCCAAAAAGCTATTATGCGAGCTATCGAATTATAAGTGAAGTGACTTGATTTTACTTTCATTAATCTGGAAGTAAGTAATTCAGATATCAATTCTTCATGTTATTTGACGTTATCTCCAGAGCCATTGCTTAACCCCGAAAAGCTACTTGGCGAGCTATCGGATTATAAGTGAAGTAAATTGATCTTACTTTCATTAGTCTGCAATTTTTGGTTTGTTTGAGTGCAATAATTTAGATTTTATTTTTGTATTTAGATGGGCAGCAGAGACAGTGATTTCATGATCAGTGTTTCATCTTATGTTTGATTTAAGTAGTTGCACATTTACATTCCTGTTCAAGTACTAATTTTATCACTAGCATGTTTTGAGATCTTTTGAAGTGCTAAGTTCTAGAAGTTATCATAAGGGACATAAAACCTTGTCTTAAATCCACATCCATACTTGTCTTCTAAAGTATTATTAAAACTTAGGAATAGGATTTCCATTTGCATTAAGAGACAAATAAAGACAAAACGCCAAAACAAAATAAAATTGAAAATAATAAAAAGTAAGAAAGAGGTTGTCTTGGACATATAGTGCGGCACACTTCATCAGTTTACAACTCCTGAATTGATAATTAATGTAGCAATTTAGGACATACTAAATTGACTAAACATTTTTGTGCTGTGGCTGGGGAAGTGTAACTAGGTAGCTGATCTTTTACATAAAAAAGGGGAAAATTTGATAACTTCTTGACGTATGCTTTTCTCCTGCACCTAGTGTGATTTGGAGGATCAGAAAAGAGAGTTATTAGTTCAATAATTTCTTGAGTATGCTCTTTTTTTGCACTTAGTGTGATCTGGAAGATTAGAAAGAGAATTATTAACCCGACTAAAAACAAATCATTAAAAAGAATGACATGCATAGAGTAAGAGATTCTAGGGGAAGGTTTATACCTAGGGCCAAAAGTTCGATTTGCACAACTCCAGCTACTTCAAAACATAGAAAAGATACACCTCCATCCCAGACTCATACTCCCAGCCTTAGGATTCCTGGAATTCAAGGGGTAGCAACTGCATTAAAAGATTCTCCCACACTATCTACTAAATCTAATCTAGGAGTAAAACATTTCTATTTGGGTTTGGAGTCTTGTGCGGAACCTATAACTATATGGAAGACTCTCAAAAACTCAAATTGTTTCCTTCAACACTGAAAGGAACTGTTTTGAAATGGTTCATGGGATTGGTCACTTAATCTATTAGAACTTGGAATGAAATGGAGGAAACATTTCTGGATAGAAATCTGGATTATTGTATGCCCAATAATCATAAGGATGAGGTATCCGAAATGATGCAAAAAGAAGATGAGAACTTGGACGATTTACTTGAAAGATTTCAATACAACTTAAAGAGAGCGAAAATGAGTAATTTAGACGAGGAAAAATTGAAAGCCCTTCTGTTGAAATCCATTAGAGATGAATGGATAGATATTTTAAACATGGTGGGGTAGGGAGACATTTCTCAACTTCCACTGCTTAACATAGTAGAACTATGTGTCCATCTCTCAAGGGGAAAATTTAAAACTGGAAAAGGGCCTAGAGATCCTTCTCTTATTAGAGAAAACAAATCTACAACTGGATCAGTAAGTAGGGCAGAGATTGGCAATATGCTTGATGAGTTCAAAACGATATTCTAGGGAGCCTTAGTGAACAACTAGACACCCTTAAAATTCAAAAAACGCAGAAAGTAGAAGTTGATGCCTTGGCCATCTTTTGCCCAAAATGTAGAAAGAAACATACTCTAAGGGAACGTCCCTTCGATGCAAAGGTTGTAGAAACATGTATGATTTGCTCAGAAAGTCATGAGACCAAGTACTGTCCTTCAATTCCTGGGATCAAAGCTGTTTTTCAGGAAGATCCAAATTCAGTAGAATCCTTTTGTTTTGTTTCAAGAATACCTTGGCAAGGGCAACAAAATCAAGGATTTAACAATCCTACAATTTTTCAACTCTCGCCAAATTGGAATTCTTGGCAACAACCTTGGTCCCAACCTCAAAATCCGTACTAATCATGGGCACGAGGGGTGCAAAATCCTTATGGGAGATTTGCACAATTTTATCAATATCCTCCATATTTTCAAAATCCACAACTTTCAAATGAAAACCCACAACTTTTATTTTCATTTCCACAACAACAACCTTCTTAACAAAATTCAAATTCTCAACTCTTGCTTTCCTTTCAACAAAAGTCAAATCAACGACCAGCCCATCCATTACCAAATCCCAACAAGAAAAATCCTCAGAATGCTTACGTGGTAGAAGGACAACAATTTCCTACCTATATGATTGTTCCTCTTAATGATGTTCAACTCAGATCCAATAGAATTTTAGAAAAGGAAAAACCTTCTATAGATGTTGAAGAGCAAGATGCCTTTGAGGAGGATTCTCTTAAAGTCAATAAGGGTTTTGAGGAAGCATCCATTCAAAACCCAATCATTCGAGAAGAAAAACAAAAAGAGTCAACCCCCACAACTCCTATAGTTGAGCAACCTGCATCTTCATCCATGCCTCCTTTCTCTGAAAGATTACAGATTGACAAAAGGGTGGAAAAACAAATCTTGTTGCATGACTATGATTTTCTAGATGAATTAAAGAATGTCTGTATCAAGATTCCCTTGTTACAATCCATTAGAGAGATTCACATTTTAGCAAAAATAATAAAGGAGTTGAGTTTCAAAAGACTAGGTAGGAAACCAAGAGATATAAAAATAATCCACCTGGTAGGAAAAATTGCAGATATCATGATGGGAAAGATTACCATGCAGAAATATGTGGATCTAGGTAGTCCAATTGTCAAGACACACATAAATGGGATAGAAATTCCAAATACTTTGATTGACTTAGGGGTTGCTATAAACATTATGAGTAGACAGACTATGGAACAACTTAAACTTCCTAATCTTCTTTTTACACCCACCCTACTGCAACTTGCAAATAGATCAATAATCAAACCAGATGGTGTGTTAGAAGATATTTCAGTCTCCTTAAATTCTTGGGAATATCCAGTAGATTTCATGATTTTGACTCCCAAGAGTAATCTAGGAGTGCATCCACTCATCTTAGAAAGACCTTAGCTAGCCACATCTGATGCTTTCATTACTTGTAGATCTGTGGATATGTACATTTATGATGGTAATTCAACAAAGAAATTCAATTTGTATCCTCCAACAAAAGCAATTACAGAGGTTGGAGACAATGAATGGGTTAATGATGAAGATATTATACAACCTGTCTTTACTATCTCTGAAGTTAGTGAAGATAGTCAAATTTTGAACACATTAGAGAATTTTGAAGCATCTTCAGAATATGACCACACACAATTTCGATTAGATTCTGATATTGAATATTTGTCATCAAGGAAAGTGTCTCTTTGCTCTTTACTGAAATTCATATATATCTAATTAATTTATTTCTGTTATATAAAGACTATATATTAAAAAAATATAAAAAAAAATGATGAATTTTCACTATTGTATGTTTTTACAAAAAATATATTATACAAAATAAAAATAAATATTAAAAGTCATGTGAAAAATGGTTTAAAAATAAAACCATCGTAGAAAAAATTTGTTACGAGTAGGGGACCAGTGTTCAAAATTGAACCCTTCGTAGCCCTTCTTTGGGCTCCTCGCACTTCTTAGAAGGGCTAAAAAAGTTACACTTCAAAAAAAAATTAAAATATCAAAATCACTCGTCAATTACAAAGGTTAGATTAAATTTTTATATTTTAAAAGAAGGGAAATATTTTTAATAACCAATCAATACATTTTTAAGTTTATGATAATTTTGAGTTTGTACTAACACATAAATAACTCTAAATAGTGATAGTTTCGTAGAACAGACTAGTCAAAGTCCAAATGACCTCATACAATTTAATAGTTATGTCATGATTTGGGGGCATTTCCCTCAGGCCCCCAACTTACACCAACATGATGCAACTTGTAATAATAATACATGCAATATTCATGGTACTATTACAAAGCATATTGAATAACCATTCAACAATTATGCACGTGCTCTCACTCCTCCATGATTATCCTCGAGTGCTCTTTCCCTACATCCATTTTTTCCATTTTCATTTGAATTGCAACCCATCATCCATAGAAGGAAAGTTATCGTTCAATGCTAGAATATATGGTATTTTTCATTATCCTCCTCATATCTTCATTAACATTTGGTTTTTCATTCTATGGATTATTTAATGCAACACTCCTTGAAGTAATTCCAGCCTTCATGGACACACAATGTATCTTGGGCACCATAGAATCCACACCCTAGGAAATCAACATTGTGGCTAGATACCACGAATGGAATTGCTTGCCATCCTTCCATTCTAGGAATAGGTGGTGGAGTTGTTTTCTACATTGTTAATGGTGCAAATTTTTATTTTCATAATTATATGAATCTACCAACTATGAAAAGAATATATATCTTCTATCGAGGGTATTGGACTCCACAAATATAACGCTCTCATTCAAACTCTTGCTTATTTTTCTTCATTGCTTAAATCCATACAAATTTCTTGTCAAAGTACGATTTTTCATGAAGAGTTTGTCCTCTATCATAAAGTTACATGTTTCCTTGAATGTTACAAAACATAATTCAACAAATCAATGAATAACCTATCACGAAACCTATAGTCAAATCCTATGGAATCTTGCTAAGGTTGAATTGTTTCTATCTCAATCTTGTTAAGGGCTTTTTAATTTATTTATTTACTTATTCTATTGTTTTTATTTATTTAATAGTCGTAAATCTTGAAAAATTTCTCCTATTTGTCATCTTAAGAAGGATAAAATGCAATGGTCACTTGATGAATCATTTGGCCTTACACAACATTCTAATCAACCATGTAATATTCAAATTGAAGTTGATGCTCATCTACATGAATATTCTGAATCAAATAGTATAGAGCTTGTTGAAATAGAAAACCCATCAAAGAAACACAAAATAATATTCAAATCCAAATGGAATACAAGGTTTCCATGGGCTTGTGTTTTAAAATATTTAATGGTACTGAAAGGATAAAATGTTCTTGACGTGTTAAATTTAAAAGTGAGACTCCATTTTTAAAAGAGGGAACTACCACTCTTTAAGTTAGTGGTATAAGTGGCCATGCAAAATCAAAAGCTTAATTTTTTTTTTTCAACTTTTGGAGGGGAAAAGCCATTGATTGAAAGCATGTATTTTGTTGATATACATGATTTATCTTTAGAAATGCATAGTTAAATATGTGACTTGAATAGGTATAAATGCACTCCATGCGTGCTTCTAACAGATGAATACTCTGCATACACAAATACCACACCAAGAAAAGATTTTATTCAAGTTGCTAAAGAGGTGTATTGTAACAAACTAAAAAAGAAGATTTTACATAGGTTATTTTACTCAATTTTAGTTGATGAAAGCACTGATCAAATTATGGAACACCAATTGATTGTTTATATTACATGTTTGATGAATGGAGGAAGAGGTCAATGTTTAAGAAAATTTATATGTTTACTTCAAATAAAGGATGGAATAGCTCAATGTATGTATGATCTAGTGACAACTCTTTTAGCATAAATGGATTTATATTTGATGAAGTTTGTTGGTGTTGGTTCAGATGGTGCATCTTCCATGAGGGGTATTCATGAAAGTTTATTTCCTAAGCTTCGTGTGCCCCACATTTATTAGTTATCCATCGCATAGCTCACACGGAAGCATTAACAATCAATGAGGCTCATCTCATTTTCCAGAGTTGTAATATATTAACAAATTTGAAACAATGTTTATTCATGGCCTGGAAAATCAACTAAAGGACATGGAAAATTGAGAGAGCTAATGTATACATTTCAAATCACTAAGTTAGTGGCCTTACAAATTCATCAAATTAGGCAGGTCTCTAGAGGAAAGGTCATGGAAAGACGTTAAACTCATGCATTATTTGTAGGATTGGGAGTCAGGGGAGAAAAAAATGTTTGAGTTGGCAACAATATTTCAAGTGCAAACTTGCATCCATATACTTGCAGACATTCTCATTGAATTAAATAAATTGAATCAAAAGTTCGAAGAGGATAATGTTGATATTACATATACTGATACTACTTTACATGTTTCTATTAGCATTATTCTTCGTAAATGATTTTTGGAAAGCATTTTTGGTGTGGATGCAGTGCATATTTCTTCTTTTTAGTTAAAGCATAAAGAGGAACGCTTGAATTTGCAAATAGCACAAGTATGGTACATTTATATCCATTGAGGTTCGAAAGTTTTCCAAAGACGAAAATAGCGGGGCTACTATATGATTGTATTCTTTTGGGAAAATGTTTTATTGTAAAGGTGATTATATCTTTAGATAGGAGATTCATAGATTTACATGTATTTAATGTGGCTAAGTTTTGCACTTCTCAACATTATTATGAAGAAGTGAATGATATAGACTGTCCAACAAAAAGATAGTTGAAACGTTTATGTGAAAAATCTATTATGGATGCTGCTAGATGTTTGGGTTAAATGAATGAATTTATTTGTGCTATTTGTAAATAATACCCTAAAAAGCATATGTATGCAATTAGACCTATGTGGAGATGAACATGAATGGTTTGAAGACTTTCCATATTTGACGCAATTATGGCAAGCTATTCTTGTTATCCCAACAACCACATGAGTGTGTGAAAGAGGTTTCTGAAAATTAAACATGATAAAAAATGATGATAGATAAAGACTTTCATTGGAGACACTAGATATGTTAATGTTTCTATCTCTAAAAGCACATCATGCTCTAAATGAGATAGATTGGAATGCTACTTATGATGTAAGGAAATAAATGAAAACTAGAAATCTATTTCCATTGGGAAAATATATTTATATTTTCAATTATGTAAGTCCAAGTACTTTTGAAAATCATCTAATGAAATATATGTTTACCTTTTTTTAATGGAATTTAAGATTTTTTATTTCTTTATTTACTAGTTATTAAGATTTTATAGTGTTTTTATTGAATGTACTCTTTAAATTTTTAAGATTTTAAAGATTTAGAATGACATTATTTTATTATGAAATTTTTTTGAAAGATTTATTCAATATATATTTTTCAGTAGAAATGAATTTTTTTATCACTTTTCATCCATGAAAAATTAAATGAATATATACCCTTCCAAATGAATTAAGAACAAGCTTTTAAATTTGAAGACAATAAGAGATCCATCAAATTTAACCTTATCCCTTTGAATATTTAAGAAATCTTAGAAATATTCTATATGCCGTATAATTGGATGACGCACAACTCTGCGTACCTAGTAGTAGTCATTGGTCACCGGCAAAACTCCCCAAAATTGAAAATTTTCTACCACGTTTTAAATCAATACGCGCGATGGATCAATACGCGCTTCCATCGCGTGTATTTTCGTATATATAATCAATACGCGCTTCCATCCCGTCTATTTTCATATAAATACATATGTAATCAATACGCGCTTCCACCACGTGTATTTTCTTTTATATATATAGCCATAGTCTAACAATACATGCTACTCTGCATCTTAATTCCGCAACACAATGCGTTTTCGTTGGAGTTGAGAATTTCAGATCGGCAATTGCCAAGCTCAACGGCCCCAAATTGTGATTCGATGTTTCCCTCCCACTACACAGCGTTGGCATTGCGTCGCCAAATGTGGAGAAACCCCGGAGAGTCTGGACAGAACCATTCCCAGCCTCCAGAGGAAGATAAAGGAAAAACTTTACGCCAATTTAAGGGAATCCGAATGCGAAAATGGGGAAAGTGGGTGTCCGAAATTCGGATGCCGAGATCGAAGGAGAGGATCTGGCTAGGATCCTATAAAACTGCCGAGCAAGCCGCCCGTGCTTACGATGCCGCACTCTATTGCCTCAGAGGCCCAAACGCCAAATTCAATTTCCCCAATTCCGTGCCCGCCATTCCGCCTGAGTCTTCTCTTTCTCATCAGCAAATTCAGGATGCTGCCGCCAAATATGCCTTGAACGAAATCCCTTTGAATTTTTCCTCTCCGGACAATATGAATAAGAAGAATAAGTGGAAGGAGAAACCGCCATCGCCATCACGATGGTCTCTGGCTTTAGAAACGGAGTGGGCGTGCGACAGTGGGTTTCAGAAATTACAGTCTATTGACTCAGAGAAATAATCTTGATGAATATAGTCTTTGAACAAACAAGGCTGACTTTGATTACTTGTATAGTCTTGATAAGAATGGTGTTTTTTTGGTGATTATATTATTTTTTTTGGTTAGGAATTAGGCAGAGGAATTGTTTAGCTGGTAAAAAGTGATTTAAATTGGAACAATTTTTTTAATAAATTTTGTTATGGTAGTGTTTGAGTTATATTTTTTTTAGTAGAAATGAATTTAGCACTATCAAAAAATTGACACACTCATCATTTTGAAATTTCGCCTTTGAAATTTCGCAATAGTAATTTGGATTTACAAAAATCCCTATTAAATTTCGCAAAATCTAACCCGAATTTCCATAATTTCCAAGAAAAATAAAACTCAATAAACTACTCCTTTTTGTCCCTATACTACCAACAAAATGAAAAAATAAACAATTATTTACTTACTAAATATTACTTACTATTTTCCATAATAGAGCATGATTGACAAACTAAACTAGCACAACCTGCCATTGGAAAATGCCAATAAAGTCAACATTTTCTCTTAAATATCGCTGTCACAGTCCTTGTCCATTCGTTGCAATGATCAACTTACTAAATAGTACTTACTATTTTCCATAATAGAGCATCATTGACATACTAAATGATGTGTTTTTTTTCATAACATAACTTACCATTAGAAAATAGTGCATGATTCCGTAAGTTGTAAGTGGTTTTATAATTAAAATTATATATATTATAACATTAATTCTACAATTTTATTTACGGTTTTAAGAAATATATTATTATTATGTTTTAATATATTATTTTTTATTTTTTTTTAATTTTAAATTTTATTTATATAATAATTTTTATTATAAATAATTTTTAATTAAATTAATCAATATTTTTAATTAAATTGTAACTCTACATGTACTCATGTGAATTTGGAGAATTAAATGTGTGTTGTATATTAATTCAATTATTTTACATGAGCATCCATAAATTTTAAAATATATTTATGGAATGCAATATCTAAAAGTTAACTATTAAATATTCATTAAATTTTAAAATATATTTATGGAATGCAATATTTAAAGGTTAACTATTAAATATTCAATGAAGATGAATGAAGGTATTGTGAAGTATTGAGTTTATTATTCATTTACTACATTATTTAGAAATTTATATTAAATTATATTTTTTGATAAGTCTCTGAGGGAACATTAATGGAAAGCATTATTTTTCAATAACTGTAGTAATAATTAATTTTCCAATGTCATTTATAATTTTTTTCACAATTATTTTGTTACATTTCTTTTAAACAATTTTATATTAAACATTATTAAATTTTATTTTATAATTTTTAACTGATTATAAAATGATAAATTAAATTCTAAATATTCAATGAAATTATTTCAAATAAATAAATTTAATAATAAATATTAGAAAACAAATATAAAATCAAAATGAGATATTAAAAATTTTTTGTGCTCAGAAGATAGGTGTTCTCGTTAGCCACTCCTACTCTAAGGATTTCATGAAGACCACTTTTCTAAAGAAAACTCTCATTTTATGAAGACCACCTTTCTAAAGAAAAGTCTATCTGCTTAATGTCTTTGTTAATAATGGATATAGTAGGTAGTAGGGTATTAAAGTTGTCCTCAAACCTAGTAAAGGTCCTAAGATTAAGAAAGAGCACTAGGGTATTAAAGCGTTTCAAATCTAGTTAAGGTCCTAAGATTAAGAAAGACCCCGTTGATCGTATTCACCTCCCCTTCATCCAAGGGACAACATACAAGATTGTGAAAATCATCAAGAATCATAATGTTCCCTCAACCTTTAGGTCCCTCAACACCATTAGAAGTTCCCTAAAATTTGTTAAAGACCATGTGAACCCTACGGATATAAAAAGGTGTTTATGTCACCCCGTGTTCTTGTGGAACCTCATACATTGACGAAACTGGAAACTGGCTGATCTATTAATCAAAGGATTAAGAAACACACTATTGATATCAAGCATGGAAGGACCTACTTTTCAGCTTTGGCGGAACATGCAGAGAAGACTAATCATCATATATGCATTGAGGAAGCTAAGGTTATTATGAAGATTTCTCATTTTCATCACCATAAGTTTAGGGAAGCCATTGAAATTGAGAGGACACCCAATAATATCAATAGGGATGACGGATGGAAAATTAGTAGTTGTTGGATTCTTGCCCTTTCTTCTTAATTTTTCGTCTTTGTCTAGTTTTTTCCTTGTTTGTATTTTCTTCTGATTTTTCGTCTTTGTCTAGTTTTTTCCTTGTTTGTATTTTCTTCTGATTTCTCCTTGTATAATTTATCGATCTTCTTTTCTTTTCTTTTTTTTCCATTCTTCCTTTTTATGTAATTTTAATCCTGATTCATTGTAATAGGTTATTTCACCTACCTAATTTAATATATATAAAAAAAAAATAATCCACATATATTTATATTTATTCTATTTCTCTTTAATTAGTCATAAGCCATATTTTTTCTTTAATTTATAATTTTGAATATATATTGTCCATTTAATTTTTAACTAAAAAATTAGATTCTTATATTTAATGCTTTAAAATTAGGTAGAAAAGAATGTCCGTAGTTATTTGTATCTTTTATTATTTTTTTATTATTTTAATTTTTTGCATTTTATATATTGTTATTAATCTAAAATTATTTTATTCCTACTTTATCTCAGGAAGGAATAATGTTTATCATTTTATTA
>APFE030727937.1:0-13030 GCA_000404065.3 Pinus taeda | reverse complement strand
AATGCTTGTCGATACTTATTTACTAAACTTAATTAAATGCTTTAACCTCTGTGTTGTGTTGCGAAATAGTCTGCACTGTACTTCTTCTCTCACTTCAGTCCTTTTACCTCCAAAGTATGTTTAAAGCGGTGATTGGGATTAATATTTCCAACAAAGAACACATGGCCACTTTCAAAACGTCAACAATAAAGATCTACAAGATCTCCTCTCTCACGAGCCATGAAGCACAACCAATGGCTCCCGAGCTCCCCATGATGCCACCACATGAGCTCTTACCATGGTCATTACTTGAGCTTCAACTCCAAGATATATAAGTTTACCTTGTGATATTGCTTTATTTTACATTTTATAATTTTTAAAGCCCGTCTCTCTGAATTTTATATAAAAAAAAGGTGAAGAATGGTAAGAATGAATTTTATATAAAAATAAGGTGAAGAATGGTAAGAATGGTATAACACCCCACTGACTATGTGGTTTATCTTAATTTTAGGGTAGATGCTATGTAGTTTATCTTAGTTTAGGGCACATCTACCCTTACTTTATGAATCCTATCCCCTTTGTGCCACCGTCAACTAATGAGCATTTACTTTATTAATGTGCTTTTTTTATAGGAGATGGAAGGGGATGAGCCCCAAACACTCTAATGGAGGGTCATCACTTGAGCTTCATGTCCAAAATAATTTTACATTTTATTATTTTAAAAATCTGTCTCGGATTATTTTATTAAAAATTAAATGTGAACGATGTTTCTACATCTTATATATCTAAATGTTTCCGTTAACCATATCTTTAAGGCACATTTGTCTTTTACTTCTCAATTATCTATCCTTTATAAAGGATAATGGTGAAATAATGAGATTTTACTTTATACACTTCTTTTCTTTTTTCTTTTTCTTTTTTAATTTAAATAAAGAATGAATAAAGGTAAAAACAAATTCATGACATAATGAAATTATTTTTTTATTTTTTTTCTAATACTGAGGTTCAACAATTTTACATATCTTTGTCATAAAATTAAATTAAGATATTTTGTTTTTTACTTTATATGTATTTTTTTATTATATATAAAAATGAATTAATGCATTTTTATTTTAAGTATATTATAATTATTTGATTTAAAAAAAAAAAATTAAACATATTTTCTAATCAAAATTTAAGCAATTTTTTTGGAAAAATAAGTTTGAGCTATATAATCTATGCAACTCAAATGCTTCAAAAGTTTTTCATAACATTTTTTTGTAATAGCCACGAACCTCCTCCCCATAGCCAAGGTGGCAATAGGAGGGATTTGAAAGATTTCACATATCTCTAAATACCAATTGAACCTCCTCCCCATAGCCACTGTGGCAATAGGAGGGATTTGAAAGATTTCACATATCTCTGAATACCAATTGAGCTGCCCCATGACTTCACAACATTAAATACATTTATGCATTCAAAAAAACATTTTAGATAAATAAAATTTACAATCTCACAATAAAATTTATTGTTGAATTGGACTAAAAAAAGAAATTTTCACATACCTTTTAATATTTCTTTTCATTGTAGGTAGAAACAAATTAAGGAACTTTTATTTTTCATTTCTTTTTAAATGAGTGGTGTCATGACACCTAAAATGAAGTAACTGAATTTTTTTTTTCTACCTTAGAATAAATATTTCATGACATGTAAAAAAATTAATGGGTTTCTATTCCTAGCATATTATAATTATTGAACACTTTTTGATCTTTCTTTAGCATATTTAGCAGTGAATTTGCCTCAAAATTAGCATATTATAACTATTGAACACTTTTTGATCTTTCTTTAGCATATTTTAGTAGTGAATTTGCCTCCAAATTAGGCACATATATCTTAAATGGTAAGTTTGAGCTTAGTAATCTACACAATTCAAGTGCTCCCCATTCACAGTGTTGAATTTATTTATGCATTCATAAATACAATTTGAATCAATCTCACTCTAAAATTTATGGATTCCAAAAAAAATGATTTCCACTTAGAATAAATATTTTTCTATTTTCATGGATAACAATTGAGAAGGCTCATTGAAAATAGATCAAGGACCAGAAATTGTACACACTATGCTCAAGGGGAAGCACACTTTGTAAGTGAGGTTGATTTCATCGTACCCTCAAACACTTGAATACATTTTTTGGAAGAGGACTCATGAAGGGGAAAAGTGCTCCCTAAGATGGTCTTCAGTCTTCTCTAGCTCTTCCTTATAAAGCTGATAGTCATATTCATCTCCCTTGTCAACTTTGTTGAGATCGAGATAGTCATATTCATCTTCCTTGTTGAGATTTGCTGGTTAAGAACTTAGCTGATAACACTACACTATTCCACTTGTTGCAAACATAGTGAGATCCTCAAAAGGAATCGAGTGGTAGCAAGGCCAGCATTTCTTCCCTGATTTCCTCAGGTGATATTTTATACAGCCTGCTAAGCACTTCATCGTCCACGTTACCAAGTCGTTGGTAACCTGGTGGTACATTTTAAAACAAATGACTGTGGTTTATAAGGATGAGAGGATATATTTAGTTGATCTTTCGAAGGAAGTAATGTGCGAAAAAAAGTATTGTTAAGTTTTTTTTGCACGGTATATCTTTTTGAAACAGATCAACTAAAAATATGACCTCACCCTTCGAAACCATAGTCATTTGTTTTAAGTCACCATTATTAAGAGAATTGCTTAGCAGGCTGGTAAATTACTGACCAAATCGGGGAAGAAATACTGAACTTGTCGCCACTCGATTGCCTCAGCAAATCTCGCAGTGTAGTCTCATTAGCTAGGTTCATAACCATCAACTCTCAACCATTGTTGGTAGTCATATTGGTAGACTTCAAATATGAAATATCCCATGAATTTTGAAGAATTTCGAAACTTTCAGGGCTAAAACAAATTGAACACAGATACAAAAATAATTTTTAGTTAAATGGAAAATTTATGCAATCTGGAAATCAAAGAAAACGTGGAATCCCTTAGTATGCCTGATTTCTTAAAATCTTTAAGTCAATTTCTATAATTATGTATTTAAAAATATATTTACTTGATTAAAATTAACAATCTTACAATAAAATTTGAATTTGTGGTATGACCCAAAAAAAAGTTTAAAAAGTTAATGGTATGGCAAAAAAAAATAAAATCTAAAATGTTTTAGACAGTTCCATTATTTGTCACTACTTATTCTAAAATGTTTCGAATAAATATTTGTCTCCATAACATATAAAAACAAATCCATGGGCTTTTATTTTTCACCTCTTCACTATTTTTCACTATACAAAAACAGTCCTCTTCAAAAACAGTCCTCTTCACTATATATTCCTTGGCAAACTTTTGCACTCACTGGTAAGAGGGTTTACAACAAATAAGGTTAAGTCAGATCTGGCCACCAAAAATAAGCCACTGCAGCTTGCTTTGACACCCAGTGTCTTCATACCCAAGGTGTCCCAATCACAACGGACCTTCATCAAAAACCAACGCATGGAAATAACACTGAAACCCCATATATCTAAGTTATGGTTGTTCACTACAATGCACTGTTCTCTTAGGTGATGCGTAAGCTGGAAATATTTGGAATCATAAACCGCATCCCAGTCATGGGATATGGACCGAGAGGTTACCAAATCAGCTGGCTGAAGTCTTAGAAGAATGTTCTGCAATATATCAGCGGGAAGATAAATGGATTCACCATGTTTCTGGACAAAGACAGTTTGATCCGATTCGCCTACACGAATTTTTTTGTTGGGTCAGAGATTGGGATATAAACGATCAAACTCCTGAATCAAAAGTTCCATGGGAAGGTTTTCTGCAAAACGTATAGTTGGTTCTCTCCATGCAGGGACGAACACTAAATCTGTAGAGAACTTCCTCTCTCTTGGGACAGAATCTTAGTTTGCCGAGGAAGAGAGAGGAAGTTCTCTACAGATTTAGTGTTCGTCCCTGCATGGAGAGAAGCAACTATACGTTTTGCAGAAAACCTTCCCATGGAACTTTTGATTCAGGAGTTTGATCGTTTATATCCCAATCTCCGACCCAACAAAAAAATTCGTGTACGCGAATCGGATCAAACTGTGATTGTCCAGAAAGATGGTGAATCCATTTATCTTCCCGCTGATATATTGCAGAACATTCTTCTAAGACTTCAGCCAGCTGATTTGGTAACCTCTCGGTCCATATCCCATGACTGGGATGCGGTTTATGATTCCAAATATTTCCAGCTTACGCATCACCTAAGAGAACAGTGCATTGTAGTGAACAACCATAACTTAGATATATGGGGTTTCAGTGTTATTTCCATGCGTTGGTTTTTGATGAAGGTCCGTTGTGATTGGGACACCTTGGGTATGAAGACTCTGGGTGTCAAAGCAAGCTGCAGTGGCTTATTTTTGGTGGCCAGATCTGACTTAACCTTATTTGTTGTAAACCCTCTTATCAGTGAGTGCAAAAGTTTGCCAAGGAAAACAGTCCTCTTCACTATATCTTTTTATTTTTCACTATACAAAAACAGTCCTCTTCAATCAATACTTTAAACACGGCTGGCACCTGTAAAATGAGTACAATGCCCTAACATCACAGGGCTGCCCACAGAAATTATTACAGATTAAGGGAAAAAAAACAAAAAAAAAAAAAATTATGTAAATTTTAACGTTATCGTCTAAGCTTCCAAACAGAAGGATTAAATGAAGAATAATTGCTTGAACGCTAGTCGATCCGTCTTATAAAATCAAAAAAATTATGAGGAATGGGAGAAATAACAGAATTTCCAGCAAAACCTTTAATTTATGCAGAAAAAACGTATTCCTTAAATTTTAAAGCATTCCTTCAAACCGTCATCAACCAGCTGAGCACAATTTGAAGTCACTGCTTCACGATCCTTCAAACCGTCATCAACCAGCAAAACAAAATGAAAGCAAATATAACTAAAGTTCAAAGAAATTTCTGCAATTTCGAAATCAAAGAAAACGTGAAAGCCTACAGTATACCTGATTTCTTAATATCTCTAAAGCTTATGAGAATCAAAATCTAGTTTCCAAACTTTGTAGGAGATAAAAGTGGCAAACAAATCAATGAGCCCCAAACAATTTCATCATGGCCATTTATTTTTCAGTGGAAAAAAAACATATTTCATTACGAAAACAAAGAGGTTACATATTCCTGAGTCTTTATTACTGAGTGGAAAAAAAACAATGCATTAAGATAAGAACTGATAATCTAAAGCTAGATAAACCAGTGGAAAGCCTCCCTTCTAGATAGCAAGAAACCACAGAAAAGAAACCTAGAAAACTGTCAAGCTGTCTGGGCCAGATAATAGGGAAGGCTAGAGAAAGAACCCGCAGCTAAAAAATAGAGAAAACAAGGATCCACTAGCAAATACAAAAACCAGGAAAGTAAAAGGAAAAACAGAGAAGCAAAAAGACCTTCACTAAAAAAAGGAAGGTGTTGAAGCTGGTGGCAATGCCCTTAACCAGGCAATCAAAATGAAATAGATCAGCCGAAGCAGAGACACCCGCTTGGAAAGCTGATAAACCAAAATATTCTCCTTCGGATAGATGTGACAGAAAGATATAGAAGAGAAACATGCCTTATTGGAAGAAAATTGTTAGAGCCAGTGTATTCATGAAGTCACAAGTCACAGAAAGAGAGTGATGCCCAACACCGAGTCAAGCCCTACAATAAGGAAGACCTCTATCACGAGCCATGAGACGTTACTTGTGTGGTTCACGTCCAAGATATATATAAGTTCACTTTGTGCCATGGCTTTATTTTACATTTTATAATTTTTAAAGTCCACCCCTGGGTCTTTCATATGAAAAAATTAAGGTGAAGAATGGTGTAACAACCCAGTGACTATGTGGTTCATTTTAATTTTGACCTTGTCTCTTTATGGCACATTTGTCATTTCCTATTGAATCCTATACCCTTTGTGCAACGGTAAATTAATGAGCATTTATTTTATTAAAGTTACTTTATGGGAGATGAAAGGGAAAACAGATCGATGAGCCCCATGGTCTGTAACCAGGGTCATAGATGTACAAAATAAATTTACATTTTATTATTTTACAAATTTGCTCCAGATTATTTTATATTAAAAAATTAATATGAAAACCAGTGCTCCATTTTATTTAACTAATTTTTTGGGTTATCCATCTCTTTAGGGCACACCTGTCTTTTTTCTAAGTATGAGCCATATATCTTTTATATAATCGTGAATTAATGAGTTTTTACTTTACACACTAGTTTTTGTTGAGAAAAAGAATAAAGAAAGTTAAAAATAAATCAATGAAGAAAGGGGAATTTTTTTTTTTCACAAGAATTTTTTATTATATATAAGAATAAATTAATGTATAACTATTTGATTTTTTTTAATTTTTTAAATATATTTTTTTAATTATTTATGCATTAAAAAAAACATTTTAAGTAAATAAATTTGCAATCTTATAATAAAATTTATGCTGTAGTCTAACTAGGCGGAGGAGTTGCCTAGAAAGTTATGGAAATATTTAGAGAAAATCCAGCAAGGATTTTTGCAAATCTAAGTTATAGTTGTTAAATTTCAAAAGCTTAGGTGACCTAGAAGTTTTTGATGATGGTGAATCTATTTCCACCATCAAAAACAAGATTCAAACACTGTATCTACAATATTTTTTGAATTTTTTTCTGCCTAGTGTAATGACCGGATAATTTATGTGAATAAATCCTCTGTTTTACCATTGTAGGTAAATATGGAACAGAGATTATTATTTTTTTCTTGAAAAATGATTTGAATATTATTAATTCAAAAGTTGAGTACAAATTGAGTAATTACACATAATAACATTATGTGAGGAAGTTATTCTCTTTTCGTGTGAGATTAAAAAAAGAAAAAGAAACAGTTGCTAAGAGGGGAAAACCCTAACTGCTTTTCTTATTTCCATAGAAAAAGAGAGAAAAGGAAAGGACCCGGGTTGTTAAGGAACAAAAGGGGAAAAGAAGGCACTGAGGAAGAAAAAAGGGTGCTAAGTCTCGTAAGGACCAGATAGCACACGCACAAGTGGTGCATTATATTTGATGAAGGCAGTGGTCTAGCAAATGAGCTTGGGGAGAGATTCAATCTCATTGACTAATCTCGTGGTTGAGAGGAGAACAAGCAACGGATTAATTGTCTAGCAAATGAGCTTGGGGGGAGATTCAATCTGGTTGATTAATCTCGTGGTTGGGAGGAGAACAAGCAACGGATTAATTTTCTCTATTCTGGAGAAGTACATAAGACTGTAAGCGTAGCAGTACAGGTAAGTACAGTTACCATTTTATATTTAAAGACACATCCATGTTCTTGAAAATATTATCCACACTATAAGATAAGATATAGGATATCCTAATAAATAGTCCTAGCATGTCAAAAGGAAATAAGTATATGCTGCGAGGACGCAGAAAACAAATTAAATGCACAGACTAAATCATTAAATAAAACCCGAGTGGAGGACTGAACGGACTCGGTCGGTCTCATCATTATTCGAATTCAAGAAAACAACCTTCATAAATCATACCATATATTGAAGGGATTACATATTAAGGAGGCAGAAAGGAATCATTACATGCATAACAGTGATGTAATAAGCAAATAAAGAAAATGACAATAGACGAATGGAGTAGTACAATACTATATAATGACAAGATTCCGTGGGACCAATGTGCGTATGGTCTGCACACAGTAGTCGAACCAACCGAGACATTACTCGGTGAAATAAAATTTATATTCTTCTCTGCGAAAAGGAAAGACAGAGTATCCACGCACATTGGCAAATGATCCATAGCAACCAGAAAAACTATCTAAAACCCTCGTAAGGGACGAGTTTACTCGAATGTAAAAACAATGAAAATATGAGGTTGTGAACAGTTAGAAAACCTTGAAAATATTCCAGATAAATCATGTATGGAAAACGATGTAAACATTAGAGTTAAACTGCCTGAAGAAAAGAAAGAAATTCGTATCCAATAAACTATGTTTACATTCTGTAGCAAAACCATATATGCGACCATAACAGCGGTTACAGAAAAGGACAAACTGTCGAGACCCAAAACCATAAGAATAGTAACAGTCAAGAAGTAGCCATTGTTTCCGGCGCCGAGACCATCAAGGGTCGCAACTGGACAGCATATGCACAAACAATAACAGAACGACTAAATAATGTACATTCCAGTTACAGCGAGCAACCATACGAATATTCATAGATTAACTCTAAGTATTATAACGGCAAACTCAAATATACACTATTTCCAGAGCAAAATCGTGTAAAAGTAATTGATTAATAAACCTTGCCGAGTCTTAAGAGAGACGTAAAGGTAGTCAAAGAATCTCAGTGTTTGTACATAAAAGGAGAACCCATAAATTCCATATATGCTCGGAAACAGAGCTATGTTCATCGTGTACAAACTAACAGCAAGATAAATATTCATATACATGCTAAATATTGAAAGGCACAACTGGGCTGAGTCATAAACACAGTGGTTCGCCAATAAAACCTTCCTTACAGTATCAACAATAGAACTGCTAACCAGAAGTCTAATTATCGTGACAAATACATTTAGAGTTTAGCAACATAAATTTAGGAGTCCCGTTCAAGGCGCGAAAGTATCGTAGCAGCCTTGAGGACCTATAAGGGCAGAATCTTGGCTTCGAGCTATGGATGGCGCCCTCAGATAAGCGAAGCCATAATGACTCAAACTTTCCAATAGAAAGTAGTAAAAATCACCTCGCAGTAAGGATGAGGAATTAACGCTCGCTCTCGGCATCATCTTATATATTTAAATCCTACGCTGAGGGTCACAAAGCTTACCTGTGAGACAGTTCCTCGGAGGTTAATCCCCGGCCGTGGTGAACCCATCGAACCTTGTCAAATAACCATTATGGATGAGCAAATAAACTTCGGAAAACAAATTCTTCAGAACTCTGTAAATTCCTTTATCAAAATAATGGAACTAAAAAGGGAATTACCTGTAAATGATTTGGGTTCAGGGTGGAGCACCGAGAGATTACACTACCTTCTGGGCACAAAGGCATACCCAGAACTCCAGCATTGAAGCCTGCGGCGAACGTTTGAAGGCAGATGGCCATAGTCGGTGGTAAGTGAACAGAACCTCGGAAAACAACCTCCCGATAACATATAAACACCATAACCCTAAAAGCCATTGTATAGTTGGCAATCGAACCATAGTCGTTTGATCAAGGATTTGGTATCACTGCCGTTGATCTCATCAGTAATCCTGAGGAGATCGAGGCCGGACTGCAACATTAAATTCCTCTACCAACTTCTGAGATCGATATCCGGATCGAGTGGAATATCTCGAGGCAGGTCCAGCTGTCCACCTCTCCGTTAAGGAGCATTAACGATTGAATTTGTGTTAGGTGTATGTTGGCTGCGTAGGGGTGCTAGACACCATCGAATCCTACGCCGAATTAAACGACAATGTATAAATATATATAAACTTCGTCATTGTTCATAGGGGTATGGTAATACCATACATATGTATATAATTATAACCCTATTATGAACGAGAGGTTTAACAATATACCATTCAATATGTGTAAAGACAATAATAATTTTTTTTTTATGGTGTATAATTAAATACTTGTATTTGGGGTTGTGACATGTGGTATCAAAGCCGAGTTACAAAACTGAGGCCTCTGGGTAAAGAGAAAAATGACATGTAGAGACATTGTATAAAATATAAATCTTCCTCATCATTACCCTTTTAATTTTTTTGATGAAGTACAGGATCAAGAGTTTCAGAAACTGTAGCATGAGGAGAGCAGATAATACAACTCGACGACCTGTGATGGGACAGGGGGCACCTGGCCCCAAAAATAATCTTGAACTGTGGGTACAACTTGGGAAAGAGGCCAGAGTTACAAATCAAGCCATTCTGGAAATGGTACAGGAGCTTAAGAATGAGATAGCGAGACTACGGGAAGACAATGCTCGACTAACGATGGAACAAGAAAGAATTCTGAAAAGTTTGTCTCATAGACAGAATCAACCACCAGTTAATCCTAGCATGGAGCAGCAGAGGATGTCCGAAGAATAGAACCACCATATAGCCCCTAAAAGATCGGAGGAGAAAGAGGAACATTTCGATAATGTATTTGAACAACAAACTTCGAAAAGACAAAGGGTGGAACTGCAAGGGGAATTCCGCAAAATTAAACCACCACATTTTGACGGAGAACAAGAAGAAGCAGTTGAAGCATAGTTAATCAACATGAACAAGTATTTTCAGCTCTATGAATATGACCACAATCTTAAAGCACGATTGGCTATTTTTCAACTACAGGGAAAGGCCACCTTATGATGGGAGGAATTGAAGATCGTAAAAGGAGTTACTGAGCAGACCATTACTTGGGATAACTTTCAAAGATATTTTAAGGAGAGGTATTTAACTGAACGCTTCTACGTTGAAAAGGAAAGAGAGTTCCATGATCTGCGATTGGGGCAACAGACTATGGACGAATTCATCACCCGTTTTACTTCCTTACTCTGCTATGTGCCATATATAAGGGAGGAAAAAGCAAAGGTACAACGATTTGTTAGCAGCTTACTGCCATACATGCGGGAAAGGATTGAATTTGACAATCCAAAATCAATGGATTAGTTAATCCGTAAGGCCAGAATCTGTTATCAACAAAGCAAACAAAAAGGGGAAGCTGCTGGCAGAAAATGGAATGAGAAAAAGAGCTTTAAGTCAATCAGAAATAACAAAGGGAATCGCAGCAGTGGAAGTAAGGGAAATGGCAAGGGACTAAATAGCATAACTACATCAAGAACTATGTCCAAATTTAGGCCTACAAATGAGTCTAAAGTCAGCGAACAACATGCACGGTTGGACAGTGAAGGGGCAGTAAGACCCCCAGTGCAATGCTGGGGTTGTGGGGGACCCCATTACATTAAAAACTGTCCACTGCGAAAGGGGACTGAACAATTATCCCAAATTCACGAAGCCTCAACAGTCGGCAAAGTAGGATGCAGTGTACCTAGGATTAATGCGACTTTGGAAGACCGTCAGGCGGAATACCAGCCAATTATGGTCGAATTCGAAGGTAAGATCTCAGACCTTACTATAGCTGTTTTAATTGACCCCGGGGCTACACTAAGTTATGTAAGCCCAAAAGTGGTGGAACGTTGTAAATTATAATCTGTTAAGTTTAAAAACCCATGGCTGGTACAATTAGCTATAGGAGCCAAAAGGCAAGTGACAGCCAAGGTTAATGACTGCTCCTTCACTATAGCAGGACAACGAGTAATGGCTGACTTAAACGTGCTTCCCCTTAGCTCCTATGATATTCTAATTGTTATGGACTGGTTGGAAAAGTACTGGTCATTAGTTGATTGTAAAACCAAGATTATCTACTTTAGAGATCACCATGGAACCAGAAAGGAAATGCAAGGAATTAAAAGACCTGTGCAGGTTTGACCAATAACTGCAACCCATCTCGTAAAATGTATTCGGAAAGGGTGTTAGGTCTATGCCATCCAGGTAGGTTATGCAGATTCTAACGATAAAATAGTTATTCTGAAAAATATCCCTGTAATCCAAGAATTCACAGATGTGTTCCCGGAAGAAATCCCTGGATTACCACCAAAAAGAAACATAGATTTTACCATTGAGTTGGTACCGGGAGCAGCGCCAGTGTCACGGGAACCCTATAGAATGAGTGTACCCGAACTGACAGAATTAAAAATGCAGTTGCAGGAATTACTAGATAAAGATTACATACGTCCTAGCGTGTCCCCATGGGGAGCCCCAGTACTATTTGTCAAGGAAAAGGACGGAACCCTCCGGATGTGCGTTGATTACCGACAGTTAAATAAGTTGACCATCAAGAATAAATATCCTTTACCTCGGATCGATGAACTATTTGATCAAGTGAAAGGTGCGAGAGTGTTCTCCAAGATTGATCTGCGATCAGGCTACCATCAGATCCTAATTAAAGAAGAAGATATCGCTAAAACAGCTTTTAGAACAAGGTATAGTCATTACGAATTTGTGGTCTTGCCGTTCGGACTAACCAACGCCCCTGCAACTTTCATGTGTTTAATGAACAACATTTTCCATCGTTATTTGGACTGATTTGTGCTGATATTTATTGATGATATATTGATATATTCTTGTACCATGGAAGAACATCATGAACATCTCAGAATGGTGTTACAGACCCTTTGAGAACATCAGCTATACGCAAAGTTTAGTAAGTGTGATTTCTTTAAAGAAGAAATCCAATACTTGGGTCATGTAATTACAAAGGATGGGATCGGAGTGGACCCGGAGAAGATAAAGGCCATAATGGAGTGGCCTGTACCAAAAGAAGTGGCCTGTACCAAAAGATGTGGCAGATGTTCGATCCTTCATGGGATTGGCTGGATATTATAGGAGGTTTGTAGAAGGCTTTTCTAAAGTAGCTTTTCCCATTACTTCATTGCAGAAAAAGGGAAAAGCATTTCATTGGACTCCAAGCTGCCATAAAAGTTTTGAACGATTGAAACACCTACTCACCACAACACCTATTTTGAGTATAGTCGATCCTGATAAGGATTATGTGGTATGTACAGACGCAAGCAAAGAAGGAGTAGGTGGAGTTTTAATGCAAGATGGCAAAGTGATTGCATACGAGTCTCGAAAATTAAAGGAGCATGAACAAAAATACTCTACTTATGATTTGGAATTGGCTACCGTCATTCATGCCTTAAAAATGTGGCGGAATTATCTTGTGGGCAGGAAATTCTTGTTGCTCACCAACCATCATAGTTTAACCAACTATTTCAGCCAGCCCACTTTAAACGCTAGACAAGCACGGTGGGTGGACTTCTTAAGCGGCTTTGATTTTGAGATAAAACATCTACAGGGAAAAGAAAACCGAGTGGCAGATGCCTTAAGTCGGAAAATACAACATTTGTATGAAATTTTCATTAGTGGGTGGAAGAGTCCCTTTTTGGAGATGATAAAGGAAGCTTCAGACCAAGATACTGAGTATCAGCAACTAAAACTGCAAATACAGCA